>OY855903.1:36512750-36600250 GCA_963693305.1 Meandrina meandrites | reverse complement strand
TTACAGTGTTTATTAGCCGGTGAAGTGGCTGCGCATCGTTATTCATCTTCACATGCAAATCAGAGAGTTGAAAACTGGTTGTCGCATAGTAAAAGGGGATTCACTGCCTGGGTTATAGACTTTTTTAAGGCACTGGTGAATGAGGGAAAGCTTGCTCTAGGCAACCACTTGCACTTGGAATGTGTCTGATTTGTGTTTTCTGACTTTCTGCAACTGGAACTGGACAAAGTGAAACACGAATGGAGCATGGATTACATAAGGCAGTCCCGGCATAATACAGTTGCTGGTATTCCTAGTGAACTTTATTATTTGCCTCACACATGTGGATTTGAAGCATCAGCAGATGACATTGAGAAGATACCTAATCAGAGAGACGTTTATGGCCAAGCAGAACTCGCCAAGGACGTTGATGACGAGCTACTGGAGTATTTCAAGTATGTGGTAAGGGAAGAAGGCCTTACACATCCACCAGAAGATTGGAGGTAAGGAAGGGACATGTATGAGAAAATAGTACAGCTTGCAGAGTCCTAATTGCTTATTGTACCACACTGTTTGGTCTTGAGGTCCTTTTGAAAGATGCAGTTATACAGAGTGTAAGGACTGTAGGTATTTGCCTTATTTGTAAGCCAGTTTGTTTAAAATTTCATTTCATTTGAACTAAATAAAAAGGCTTCTAATGAACAGTGATATTGCTGCATAATTTATATTTTGTTAATACAAAGTGATTATAAGGCAAATTGGAGAACCTTTGATGTATAGTACATAATTTATAGATTTAGGCAGGCCTAAAAGCGGAGCTCCCATTTATCATTTTTTTGCTCAATTTAATTACAGGGGGGTGTTACTAAACAGAGTAACGGAGTAACGAGTAACGAGTAACGGAGTAACGAGAAACCGAGTAACGGGAAAAAAATTCCATAGGTAAAAAAAAATAAAAATACTCAAAAAAACGAGAAACCGAGTAACGGGAAAAAAAATTCCATAGGTAAAAAAAAAATAAAAATACTTAAAAAAATTAATAATAAAATAATATTCAAATAAAAAATAGAAATAAGGAAGTAGAATTCTGGATTGAAATTCCGGGTATTCCGCGTGGCAAATGGAACAGTATTTTCCGGTTGGCTGCATTAACAAAGCAAAAGAAATGGCGAACCCGTTGTCTCTTTTACCTTATTTGGAGTTGCAGTTGTTCAACGAATCTGAAATTAAAACGGACGATATTTAAAGCGAGGACGATGTTTTTTTTTCAGTGCAGCTAACATGCGAAGGAATTTAAATCGGGTCTACGACTACTTTGAGTATACGATACCAGCTATTTTCCTGGCGAGTGCAAGGACGACAGAAACATGCGAGCTGTTTACTCGCCAGGTCGTGCCCACGGGAAGGATACCACTTGGGAACGGATCTGAAGGAGCAATAATTTATGCTCGAGCAAGGTAAGAGATAAACACGCCAAGCACTGCTATTGAGAAGACATCTTGACTCTGCGAATTGTTCGGAGAAGCTGGGCCCAAGCAGGAATGGACGAATGGAATGGAACGGAATTTTCCCGTTGTTCCGATTTTCCGGAACGTTAGGACAACCTCGTAATTCCGTAATTTTATTCCGGCAAATAAATTCTGGAATTTTTTTCCGGGAAATTTCTGTTCCATTCGCCTACCAAACCGGAATTTCCGGAATATCAACAATGTAAACATCACGTGACCAAAGAAGTGTCTCTTTCCTCAGCAATGGCGGCTCAGAACTTGGCAGCTCTTGTGGACGGTAGATATTAATAGTTTTACTCTCGATCACTCTCGCTTCTTTGCTATCGCATCTGTACCTTGTCGATTCCTTGTCTTTTTATTAATGGCCGATTATTTGACTTGATGATGTCCCCTTTTAGAAAACAGAAGATGCAAGCTTTCAGGAAGGTAACATGGAACGAAATACAATACTTGCATTTGAATTCAACTTTGATTACTTGGCGTACTACTTGATTTCGAGAGTACATCTACTGTAGAAATGATTTCCCTGAGAAATCTAAGGGAGGTAAGTGTGATCAAAAACATGCTATTCTTCTTCCAATATGTTGCATAACATTCTGGCAGTTTGACTTATTACAATGTGTGAACTGAATAGAACAGCTAAAAACTGTTCACTCATTCACACAGGCCATACGTTTGCATCACAAATAGCATGTACCAGCAATCAATTCACACGGATTGCCACATAAACGCGAGTTTAATGTCAAAGAAAAGAGCAGCGTCTGCTCGAGTAGGTAAATGTTTTTGAAATACACAGGTTGCCATTATACGACTGGAAACTAAAAATATTAACAGTTAGGTAACTACTTTATTTTTTACTTATTTTTTACTTACTTATTATGCATCACTTGTCTGCTGTCAATATAACGAAATATCAACATCTGTAACTCCAATGACTGTAAACAAAGCTTTTATGTTTCATTGCATGAGTAAATAAGAATACGGCTCATCGTTTATGCTCACGATACGAATAAACGCTTCACCATTTAATACAACGACATTTTAAGTGACCGGCGATCTACTCAAACTAACAAATGTTATCAAGAATTTCAACTATTTCTAAGAGTTGATTGACAATACTGCTCCTCGTTTATCGGCCACTAGCCAGTTGTTTAACTCTTACGTCCTTTAATGTTCTTAGACTGCGGGACTTACTTCGATTCCCAGGTTCTGTCTTAACTGGTCTGCTTGAAAAGCATCAAGTTGAAGATCCGGATGCAGCTGAAGCAGGCCTGGATTAAACTGCTCATGTCGGAGCATGATGCAAGCCTTTAGTGGGTGGTAATATCTGGCCTGCTCACTACCTAGACGTTTACAGGCATACTTGTCGTGGTAGTAGTCGCGCTCGCTGTGTTGCACTACAAGTCCGACAAACACGGGTCCAAAAGGATCAGAGAACTCTCTCCGACAGCCGGTGCATTTTTTGATTCTGCCATTTATGTTCATGATAACAAATGGTTTGTTGTTACGCCATGGGACAAAGGAGGTTGGGCTTAGAGCTGATTGGCAGTTGGGTGGTGAAGAGGCATTTGATGAACCAGATTGCCAGCTTATTATAGCTGCATGGTGCTGCTGTTCCTGGTTGATTGCTGTGTATGCAGTATTGGCCATCGATTGCGTTTGACTGCTCAGAGGGGTTTGTGAAGGTTGCATCATTGCTTGTCTCAGACCAGTTGGCATTGCTCGACTCAGACCAGTTGGTATTGCTTGGCTCAGACCAGTTGGCATTGCTTGGCTCAGACCAGTTGGCATTGCTTGGCTCAGACCAGTTGGCATTGCTTGGTTCAGACCAGTTGGCATTGCTTGACTCAGACCAGTTGGCATTCCTTGACTCAGACCAGTTGGCATTGCTTGGTTCAGACCAGTTAGCATTGCTTGACTCAGACCAGTTGGCATTGCTTGACTCAGACCAGTTGAACGCCAAATATCCATAGAAGAATATTGTTGCTGATGCTGGTTGGTTGGTGTGAGTACTGGATTGGCCATCGATTGCGTTTGACTTGCTAACGCCGTTTGTGACATTCCTTGGCCCAGAGCAAATGCTAGCTCTTCCTGATTGGTTATTGTGTAACTTGGAGTGGCTTTCTTTTGGGTTTTGCTTGTTCTTTTTTCTTTTCCACCTTTCTGACCTGAAGCTCTGACATTGATATTCTTTGTGGACAAATTGTAAAGATTACAGTCAGCCTCAGATGTGCGCACCCATTCAAGGTAAATAGACAATACTTGCTCTCTCTCGGCAACAGCGACGGAATGGGAGCATACGTTGGTGCTCGATTTAAACATTGGACAGGGACATTCTATGGAGCCATCACCGTACAGCTTTACCACATTTGGCCAATCGGGTTTTGACCTGCTGTAAACTGCAAATCGCTTTGCATCGCGTATGGTGCTTGCTCCCTCCTCATCATGTGAAGGGAGCTCAGAAATGCTCCCAGGGGTAAGGAGATGTTCCTGCGCCTTCGACCAAATGGCAGCTAACATTGTGGCTGGTTTTGTCAGTCGTGCCGAAGTGTAGCTGACTGAAAGAGTACGTTCAGGGCTACTCATCTTGTTCTTCGAAACTGGAGTTTCCAATACTTTTTTCAGATGTCGCATTCTTTGCTCTTTAGTCATCTGGTACCACTTGTCAGCACTCACCTCAAGGCTTGAATACTCGTCTTTGAATCGATACTGCCCGCTTTTCAAGACGGCCCGGACAACCTCTTGCCGTTGGTTCAACGCGAGGGATTTGGAAAGACATATAAACTCTACGGAAGACATCTCCTCATTTTCAGCAGCACTTTTTAAGACATGATTGTTACTCTCTGCATCATTTGTCGTGCAGCTGTCTTCCTGATTTAAACCGGCGGCACTTCTCACACCAAGTATCATGGACTTCTTCATAAGCGCTGCATGTTTGAGGATCCAGTTGTAAAAAGAAGGCTCTGCACCTGGGCACACCTCGCATTCTTTCTCCGTCATCTCTCTTTTTGATGCCAACAGCAGGGAATCAAATTCATCTTCGTCTTTTGCATCAAGGAGGCCTTCTACTCTCACTTCATTGCAGACAGAACCAAATATTTTATCCAGGAAGTACTTTTCTTGTCCGCCACGTATACCAAGTTTCTTTAGCTCTTCTTTCACATTTTGTCGGAAGTGACCCAGACATCGTAGCTTAATGCTATGTCTCAGAAATGTGTCCAACGCTTTTGCAAGACCAGGCTCTCCATCAGTGATTGTCGCCGAAACATCATCAATGTTTGGCTCAACTTCCTTGAGCTTTGCCAGCAAATGCGAGTACGCCGCATAGGAACGCGTCATATGGATTAAGGTGGGCCCAAGGAACAGTGGGTTCTTTCCCGTCCTAGTGCTTTCAAGGAGAAGGTTCCTGTAGCTAGTTGGAGTGACGTAGAAACTTCCAAGGTTGAAGGTCGTATCTATCGCCAAAAGGCAGTGGGCGGAAGGGTCAGTGCCGAACCTGGCAATGTCGTGGAACTGGTATTGGAACCCAAGTATGCACATGGGCTCTGGCCATGATGCTATACTGTGCACGAACGTTTCCTCCCCTTCTTCTTCTTCAGCGGCCGCTTGCAGCATAACGGTGTAAATTTCGTCCTTGATACCTTGAAGATTGCTAGTCTTCAAGCGTTCATTATGTTTGAAGTTATACACCTGTTTCTTGTCGCGTGGTGTTTCGGCCGAGCTGTTTGCGCTAAGAAGATCTTTACCTTGTGCTAATTTCAAAACCGCTTTTTGGGGCTTGGACTGTTTGGCTTCTTTCCTGATTTCTTCCTTTGTGGTCTTGTTCGTTGGAAGAAATGGCCCTGATGATGATTTTCTGTTACCGTGTGGCTTGGCATCAAAGGAATGCTCTTTGCCTTTGAAGTTATATTGCAACAATGCAGTGTTGTTGACAACATTTCCATTGGCATCTTCCAGATAAGAAACAACTTGGCGGAAGTCGCCGCTTGCTTTACATGCTCGATAGATCCTTCGCAAATAGATGCTTTCCTCAGGCTTCTCTCTTTTCCGGCTGCGGAATACCATGTTGTTAGGATCTCCAACAACTTCATATGTCCACGTGTGTGACCCACTTCCGGAATAACTTCCATTATCATCGAAAGGAATGTCCTGCAGTTTAACTTTGGAAGTGTCGATAAGAAAGGTGGCATCCTTTTGACAGCGCATCGGTTGCTTATCACATAAAATTTCTCGAGGATGTTCTGCAACAAGAATTTTAACCACGTCCTCAAAAGAGTACTTCTCAGTCTTTCCTTTAACATACATTGGGCAACACCCAAACATTTCCAAGTGATGTTCCTTTAGTGGCTGAGCTGTTCTGTAATGGAGAAAAGAAAAAATATCGTTCAGAGAACTAACCGTACGTACGTAGCATCCAGTCCACTTTATCCATTTTAAAGACGTTTTCGATAGCTTTTGTACGTCAACAATTTATTGGACATCGCAAAATCTTGTTACGCACAATTAGCACTACATTTAAACAGGTATAAAAATAGTAAATTCTATTCTGGCTTCTTTTACGAGGTAACAAATACAGTTTTTAAGAGTTTATTAAGAAATACCTTCCAATATCAGGGTCCTCGTCACTGCTACTGCTATTAATTTAAGAAAAGAAACAGGTATTAGGTCCAAACCGGATTGTACTCAAAAAGGTTCTCTGGCATAAACTGAAGTAATTATGCTATGACGGTTAAGGTGCATTAAAAACTTAAAAAAATTGTAAAGGTTACACAAGTACATTTGAAATTATCTTGCACAATGTTGTATAAATGATACTGACCTAACCGACAGAAATGTAATAAGAATCGAATCTTGATATTGCAGTACACTAACCTTATGTCTTTATATTTATCGTCTTCATCCCCCACTGCTAACCTGTAGGATAAATAAATAAAAAATAGTTTCAAGGGAAGTGCCAAACGAATCCATTTAATAATGCAATTGCTTGGTTTATGTTCCCTGCGCAAGCACCACTACACTGATTTCTGATGCATTTGGCAAGGAAGGTATTTTACTGTTAGTGGACGTTGAGGGGATGGGGTGGGGCAATAAGGATGGGCAACTACTGGCGTGTTCTAAGAATTTCTTAATTGAAGTAACTGTACTTACCGAAATGATTTCGTCTCTGACATCTTTGTTTTCTTTTTTTGGGGGCTTTGAAGTAGACTTAGCTCATTAGCTAAAGTCTCAACCTTGAAATTTTAACAATAAAAGAAAGCTGTGACAATTGACCTTATACATGATAACGTCATCTTCTGACCATCTCCAGCCGGTTCTGGTCATTTCGTTGGCAAGCTGAAACAACCTAATATTGTCCAGCATTTTAGTCTACAGTTTGACTGTTTTATTCATATAATTTGGTTCTTAAGTTTTTCACAAAGAAGTTGTGCTACTGTACACCTTTACAATATAGAGCCCCCAACTTGCATTCCCAAGCTTTGTTAAATAAATATCTTGGTATCCTTTTCATCTTCAATGCATTTTTTTAATTGCTTACCCCAGAGTCAATATTTTCATTGCTTCCTAAACCCGTTGTTTCTGAAAGATAACGTAATCCATTAGCAAGAGCAATACATAACGCAATGTCAATTGCTTCGGAAACAACGTGTCGAAATGAGTCAGAGATTGGAAAAATAACAACAAAAAAATGATCTATTTAATGATTGAAAGGGAACCTGGGAACTAGAGATGTTTCGGTGTGATGCAAAAAGGACCACTGGAAAAAAGGACAAATCAGTTTGTTTCAGTTCTTTTGGGATATGACGATTGGGTGGAAGGTTGGGAGTAAAGGTGGATTACTCGACGAAAAACATAAAGCAAGAAAGTAAGAATGATTTTAAAAGCTATCAAATGTGTGTTTTGGGGTTATAACTGAGCGGGGTGGTTTTCAATCCTAATTGAAACTATTAATTGCCTACATTTTCTATTTAATACGGGTAATACTGTTTAAAATTATGCAGGTTTTTTCTGAGGGTTTTTTGGTTTGTTTGTTTGTGGAGTGAGGAGCGGGCCTACATTTCCCAACCCACCCCATTGCCCTTCACTTCTTCCCTTTGCCTAAATATTTATTAGCCTGCGAGCTGGCTCTCCGAACGAAAAAAGGGAAAAGAAAAAGGATAGATGGGCGCTCATCTATCCTATTTTGTTCTTTTTTTCCCTTTTTTTTTTTCGCTTATTAGACTTATCGTCTTATCGAGGCTGAATTTGCCGTATTAAATTTAGGAAAAAGGTCACGCAACGCACAAAAAATATATGGCCGGAATGTCAACATTTCTTGATTTCATTCAGTTTCTGCAATAGATGTGAATTAAAAACTTAAGGTTTCCAGTTCAACGACGGAAATCGGTAATGGTATTTTTAGGTTTCGTGTATTAATTCTGTCTGAAGTTGGCGCCGATGGGAATATTTACCGCGATAATTTAATAATGATAAAAATAATACTAAAGTCGAATATATGTTATCCACTCGGCCATGATCGTTACAATTTGATCGGTAACGCAATTTGTAATTGATAAGTAACACAGAAATACAACCTAACGCACGTTGTACCAAATAAAAGTCCCAGTCTATTTATAGTAACTTCGAATTCCTTGCCTGATAGCGTTTGTTTTTAGATGCATGAACACGGATATTTCTGCGAAGGCCTTGAGATCAAAGGAGATCTGCAGTGGCAACGCTAAAGACAATAATAAAATTCCCTTACCTTCATCTTCCGAGGTACTTGATATCAATATGACATCGTAGTCATCTGTTGTTTTGATAGAGAGAAATTATACTAATTAGGCAGAAAGCCAAATGGAAGGTTATCAAAAACAAACAGTGAAAGAGGCCGGAAAACCGACAAAGCAAACAGTCCATAACCCTCACGTCAGCCCAAACAACATCTTTCTTCATTGCCTTTGTAATTATTGTAGGCTATATTGGCTGTTTCACAAATATGAGCGATAAAAAGAGAAAATATTCTCTTACCTTCCGTGAGGCGAGCCATGCTTCCTGACTGCGAGTGACACGCAGTCACGTGACAGTTTTGGCGCGAAAATCTCTCGGCCGTTGTGCATTGCAACAACAAGTTGTCGTTTAGTCCTGTTATCAATGAAATAACTCCAAGGCTTGATTTGTTTTTTTTAGTACTTTTATTTTTTTTTTACCTATGGAATTTTTTTTCCCGTTACTCGGTTTCTCGTTTTTTTTAAGTATTTTTATTTTTTTTTACCTATGGAATTTTTTTCCTGTTACTCGGTTTCTCGTTACTCCGTTACTCGTTACTCGTTACTCCGTTACTCTGTTTAGTAACACCCAATTACAGGGTTACCAAATAAGTTGCCACACTATTTCTAAGCTTATGCAGTGGCCCATAAGGGTTCAAAATAAATTAATTTTCAATCACTCATGGTTAAACTTAATATCTTACATGTAAAAACCTCTCATGGTTTTGTTGACGAAGGCGATGTCAATATATTTCGAGGTTAATCCTCCTAAATTTTTGCCTGTGATGGGTTCTAAAATTAAAATTGATGAGTGCACTTTATTGGGTTCCTCATGTACCCACGTAGGCGCAACAACAAATCTTAGTAAAACTTTATACAACGTTTACTGTACACTATGTTAATAAACCTTTATGACTTATTCAATGTAAAAAAGGACCTTGGTCTTGCTTTGATTTACTCCAAAGCAGTTGGGGCTTAATAAAAACAACTCAAGGCAAAAACAAAAATACAGAAAAACAAACTAAGTAAACTCACTGCTAAACACAGTAAACAAAATGAACTCACGCTACGGCAAACAAAACTCACAGCGGAAAACAAACTCTGCAAATTGATGGTGCCGGTTTTGTAAGTCATTTTAAAGCAGATTTTGTGTAAGAATTGTGGCAGTTTGTGATTTGGAAAGTGGTGCACGCTAACTAAGAAGAAGCTTACAATGTTTTGAACCGTGTTCTTTTCGTTGCAGTTTGGTTGCATGATTTAAAACTAATTCTGTTTTACCGTACGCCTTTCTAAAAACCTTAGAGAATTTTATGCGGAGAACTGATTCAATTTTCTTCATTTCTGGTAAGCGGAAGGTTAAGTCTGAACTTGCTCAGCCAAGCACAGGTAACTCGCAACGAAATCGGCGAAATATTGGTTCACGATTTCAACACCCTCGCTGATAAGAGAAACAAAACAAATGCAAGCGAGTATAAAAAGGAGCGGTTGGATAATAGATCGCTTATATATATATTGGTGTGCAGTATCTCAGTAATTTGAAATTTATAAAGCGAAATCGTGATTTTGATCCGTGAAACTTAATAATTTGATATTGTTATCAAAATCCAATCATGGTCAATCATGAACATCACAGTTAACTTCACTAACTAAAGCAAAAAACAATTAACCTAAACGAAATATTTAATAAACAATGTCTGTATAAAATGTACAAACATTAACAGGTTTGTAAGCGGCATTATATTTACGGGAAGATCTGAAAACCGACACTACTTCAAATTCATTCATAAATGAAGTATAGTATAAACAGATTCTCACAATAAAATCAAACTTATGCTTAGTGCATATATACATTTACGTTTGTTACCTCAAGGTTGGAGAAGGCTTGTAAATTCTGCAGGGCAAAAATTTCAAACCAGCACAATAATATCGGTATGTATGCAAGTCAACAAAACCCATGGTAACTGAACCGGATTGCATGAAAATGAAGAGCCAGATATGAATAATGAATGTGGATATGAACAGCAGGAAAATTATCATGCAAGTCAGTCAAACGACTGTAGTACAGACTCTGGTTCTTTTCTTAATCCTGATGTTTTAGAGAACAGTGGGGAGATATGCACAGATGCGGCAGACCCTGAGAGTTGTTTCGCGGTTTTTCAATTGGATTGTTGACAACATACCTCTTCCACAAATTTACCTTCCAGAGCTAGCAGATGTTGGTGACATACACCATGTAAGCATACGAAAAATAATAAACATCAAGGGAAAGAACAGTGGAGCAGTAATCGCTCTAAAACACATAATTAATGCGAAGAACTGGACAAATGCTTGGGTTTGCTTTGTAGCTTATGGCTATGGGTGGTACGGTGTCTCCAAGATTTAATGGAGAACCCACAAATAGTTTAAAGTTTAAGTTTCAGTTTACATTTTCAGTTTCATTTCCTACATTTCCTTCCTCAGAGTTGCAGTTAGGTTTCGTTTGAAATAAGATTTTCATCAGTTTCAAATATAATATGTATAATTCTTTTACCAATTTTCATTTAATAAAAACGAGGCGACTCTTCTAGCTTGATATTGCAAGACGTTGAATTGGACAAAGTCGCTTGTTCGTTAGTGCATTAATTAGTGTGACAATATAACGGATAAAGAATTGAAGGATATTTAATTGCTGCTATATAAACTTATCATGTATACTATTACAAATCATAGTTTTTGTGCCCTAATTTGAAACTAAAGAAAGGCATGTGTTATTTAGGGCTTTTACTTTTCTACAGGAATTTCCGGAGAGTTCACATATTCACCCCTTTTCCCCTGGAAAAATCAAAGTAGCCTTTTGGAAAAACTCGAGGCGTCCCCCAGTTTAAAAAAATGCAAATGTTCTGTCCCTTACCCACATATAAACCGTTATATTTCAAACAAACATATACCAACCAAAATATTATTACATTTTGTGCTATTACAGTTTGCGTTACTTTTATGTATTACATTTTGCACCGAAACTTATTACAATTTGTGGCAAAAGTTATTACATTTTGCCTTACTATTACATTTTGTGTCAGCTATTACATTTTGTGGCGTAACAACATGTCCTTTAAATGTGTAATCGATGAGCTCACTTGCAAAGCTCCCAACCTTGACAGGAGGAAATGATGCTGCAACAAAGGCTTGAATAGCACAATTCTTATGTTTGCTTGTATTACCTGAAGCTAAATAGAGAGCAACACGTTTCTCATTTGTTTTTCCAGGGTCATTTACAACGTTGGTTAAGTATGTCTGGAATGAGGTGGGTCTCCCAGGAAGATATAAAGGTATTAAACTGTAAGGACTTTTTTTGCACCTTTCATATATCGCTAATGGTGTTTTCATTTCCTTGTCAAGTTAATTTTCACTGCTGTCTCTTGGAACATACTCTTCATATCTATCGCCAGTTTCCAAGTCTATGGTGGCCGAGAACTGCCACTGGTTTTTCAAGGGTATTTTACGACTTTTATTTCAAAAAGTAATAATAATTAAAAGTAAATTGATTGAAATGTACAACAGATGTCAATTTGAAATAAAATTAAATCAGAATCAAGGTATAAATGCATCTTAATGGAAAACAAAATGCGAATTCAAATGCACAGTGAAAGCTGAAGTAAAACGAAATGCAAGTACAAATCAAAAAGTCAATCAAAATCAAACACGGTTCAGGACTAAAGTTGAAGCATTATTTAAAAAGAATGGAAAACAATATATAAGGCAAAGTGAAAGTGAACTGAAATGAAATGCATTTTAAAAGGAGACTGAAAAATAATACAAGTGGCAGCGCTCGGCCATATCAAAATTTACACTCACTTTTAATCAACTTTCAAAGGCAAAGTGAAAATAATTTTTGCATGGCTGAGCGCTGCCACTACCAGCGCACCTTGTGAGATTCACTAATCATGTCCAGGCTTCCCTGACAGACAGTTCACTCCCACAACCCCCTGCGAGCATTTGTTTTTGCACGGTTCCAAGTCGGCAGAGTGGAGGAGATTTGCAGTGAGGCAGAAAGCGAAGAGGAAAGCCAAAAATCAAGGCGGGGAGGAGAGCACAGTGGTGGAGGAGATCGTGGTACAGCGCATGAGTGCGGATGCAAGTGGAAAACAACAAAAGTACACTCATTGGAGCTCAAGAATATGTGCCTTTCGAGCACAACAAGCTTACTATTGTTAACATCAAGGACACGTGTCAAAAGCACTTCGGGCCCCAGATTAAGAAAGATCTGGTGTTGGCGGGTGAGCGCGGGCCATCATGTAACAAAATGGCCCATATTCCAATCAAGGAAGTGTTTTATGTCCGCTTTGTTATACCAGAAGCCATAGAACTTGAGGATGGGGATGGTTCAGAGCACAACCGTGAGGTACCAATAGCTTAATTGTGGTGAAAGCAATAGCTTCTGCTTTATAGCAACTAAGATTTTGAACTTGTTGTAGTCAGTTCTGACAATCCATCCAACTTAAATAGGCATTTATTTACTGTGTCTAAATGCTACTGTACTTTCTAGTCTTTCAGTTGGTCAAATCGTGATGTTGCCATGTTAGCAGGCATTTATATTCTTTTTAGACCCTTCTGTGGAGATAGTGTAATTGTATACCCAAGGTGAGCATCAATTTTACTCATTGACAAAATAACTTTTCTTAAAATTAGTGTGGGAGGTAGCCAGCGAGCAGGCTCACCTTGGGTCACACGCGCGAGTGATCTGCGAGCGAAGCGAATGGCGGAGAGGAGTCTGGTGCGGAAGCGCCAAGATAGTGAGCCTTCAATGATCTCTGTAAAGTTTTCATTTCTGCGTTGCCTGAACAACGTGAAATACCATTGGTCAAAAAGCACGAAAGGTGAGAAAACTGTCAATCAATTATGTTTGATTGCCGCGCGGTATCATAATGTAAACAGTTCGTCAACATGGATTTAGCCTGGGATTCAGGAGATTTTGCTTCGCGTATTTCTGAGGTGTTAGAGAAGTTCGAGTCTGTTTCTGGGTTGAGTTTTAAGTTGAAGAAGGAGCAGGATACGGCTGTCAAAAATCTTTTGTTGAATCGAGACGTACTTGCCATTTTGCCTACTGGATACGGCAAAAGTTTGATTTTTCAAACGTACGTGATGGTGGCACAAAGCATAAAGAAAATGAATGCTTGCATCCTGGTAATTTGCCCACTCACCAGCACTTTTAGAAGACCAGATTGCCGAAGCAAGGTCGCTAGGAATTAAGTGCGTGTCCTTGCTGGAAATCAGCCTGCTTGAGCTTAAGGAATCCGTGTTCAATATCATGTTTTCCTCGGCCGAGCTAGTGATGGAGAAGACGTTCAAAAAACGTATTCAAGGATTCGTCGTCACTTTTACACAAGAATGTTTGTGGTATTGTTGTTGATGAAAGCCACACCGTTGAAACATGGACTGGAAAAAGGTTTGTTCCCACACTTTTAACAGCTATGTAACAGACGGCAGTAGATTCCCTGTTTTCCTTTTTTTTGCTGCTGCTGAGAGTCATGGCGGAAATCGAGCCTTGTTGCCAATTCTAGATTTCATTTCTTAATCAAGTTTTTACCAAGCTTTATACTGCAGTTAGTATATATTCATGTTTTCCTTGTCGCTTTGTTTTTGTTTTCCCTTTTTTTCGCTTCCAGAATATAAAACGGACTGGGAACTTATATGACTGCACTTAAATATTCTCTTAACTTAACAGCATGTACGCATTTGGAATGAATCTTATTTTCATTCATTTTTTTCAGAGACAAAAAAGTGAAAGGATTCAGAGACACATATGGTCAGCTCTCCATCTTGAGGTCATTATGTAAATCAGGTATCAATATATTTCATTTTTTAATATTTTGTTGTTTGAGAGAAAGTTTTACATGTGGAAATATTTGGCCATATTTGCCAATTTATCTCAAGTAAGATTCTCATGATCAATGGCGAAATAATGATTGATCTTCATATGTAATCAGTAGATTTGTATTTCAGTGGCATTTTCATTAGAAATATTCCCTAACATTAAGTTATCTTCATTCAAATTGAACAACAGATACTCCAGTGTTGGCCCTAACTGGTACAGCAGACTAAGGGACATCTGCAGCAATTGTCACTGGTGTTGGTTTAAAAAAAGACAGGGTGGAATTATTTGTCAGCCCAAATAGAGAAATTTAGCAAACTGCTGTGGATTACTGACATGATAAGAAATCACAGACTGGATTGTCCAGAGACTTTGGTGTTCTGCAACACTATGAAGGATTTAGCAGAAGTGGCTAATTACCTGTTGTTCAAATTAGGTAAAGATCCATACTTCCCTACTGAATCTTAAAAAATGGCAGACTGCATCATTGGAATATATCATTCAATGACTTGGCCAGAGTACAAAGAAAGGGTGATCAAGTCCATGAAAGGAGATGGAAAGAAAAGGGTCATCATAGCTACTTCTGCCCTCAGTATGGGGGTAAATTTCCCAAACATTAGATTTGTAGTGCATTGGGGACCAGCACGCAACCTTCTGGACCATCATCAACAGTCGGAGAGCTGGACGGGATGGTCTTACCTCAGATGTTGTTGTCATCTATCATGGCCACCAACTCATTCATTGTGAGGAAGATGTTAAATCTTTTGTTCACTTAAATGGCTGTTTACGTGTTTCAAGTTATAAACCATTAGACCCTAATGTGCAACCTCTAACTCCATCGCACAGCTGTTGCAGCAACTGCCGTGAAAGTTGTATGTGCCGTGACAATGACTGTGAACAACCACCCCTCCCTTTCATAACGGAAACAGTAGTTGCTGAAACAGAAGTGCCAAGCAGATGTCGGATGTTAACATCCACTGATAAGGATGACTTAAAAGATGCCCTTATTGAACTCAAAGCAGAAATTGAAGGTTGTGGCGCATTGTTCAAATGTACTGGTTTTTTCAACTGAACTAATTGATGACATTGTCAATAGAAGCGAGTACATCTTCACCATTCAGGATTTGACCAGGGCGAGTCCTGTATTCTCACTTCGACATGCCACTGCTGTTCTAGAAATATTTTCTGAGATGTTTCAGGATATATGTGGACTGGATGACCTAGTTTCATTATTAGAGGATGAACTGCTAGAGGATTGCCAACCTCCTTGTTTTTTGGGCATTTTTGATTCATCAGAATCAGACTCAAGTGCTGAGGAACTTGATGGACTTGATATTTTGATATAATTGTATATTCCAAACCAGTGGATGTAAATGATAGTCATTTTAGCTAGGTTGTCCCTGAGTTTGAGCCTTAGATATACACGTTTTTAATTCGGGACATTGGTACTTTATTGCTGAATGAAAAGCAGGGAAGTTTATTTATAACTCATTAACATAGATCCCAGCATTTGCAAGTTAGAGGTTGCATTTAATCATGGCAATACTGATAATTAGGCATGCTACATGCAGTAATAGGCCCGACTCATGTGAATTCCTTGTTGACGTCGCTGAATGTACCTGCCGTGGGACAAAGTGCTCTGAAAGCCCAAGAAAGGGAGGTTGGCCCAGCTGTAGAAAAAATAGCAAAGCGATAGTGTGAAGGCGTTTCAGCAGCAGAGAAAGAGTGTTGAAGAAAACATCCTTCTGAAGTGACAGTTGCCATTGGAACATCATACGACATGGAGTGACAAAAGCGTGGAAAGGGCCACAATAGCTTGACAGGCAACTTTGTTTGTGTGAAGAATTACAGCGTACTCAAGAAATTTCACAACACCTACTAATTAATCTGGAAAATTCTTTGACGAAAATTTGGTACACTAAATTATGCAACACAGAACGCCTGGCGAGACAGCCTTTATTAATAATTAACTAATTCTTTTTCCTAAAATGGGTTCAACAAATATTTTCTATAAAGTATAACATAATGACTACTCTAGTGCGAACACAATAACCTCAATAAAATACAACCTAAGTAGTAGAATAATAGACCATATAAGATGTAAAAAGTGATATGAAACACCAAAACCTTGCATGTCTAATAAATGAAAAAAACCTAGAACAATTTCTCCCAGAGCAGGATGGGACGGGAAGAAAATGAGTGTGTCACTAAAAGCAAATGTTGCTTGAGCTATGAACTGATAAAGAAATGCCATTGAGCACAAGTTGCTTCAGACTAACCTACAGTGTACCTGTTAAATATGCTTGTCAAATTAAAGCGCCGATACTCGAGTAAATTCTGTTGGCCAATGAAATGCTTATCTAGTCTAAGGTGCTGTAAGACAAACAGCACTGATGCAATAAGCCTCATGTACAAATTTGATAATTTGATACAAAAATGCTGTACAATTCCTGCAATCCACATGGAATTTAGAACTGCATCAGTCTGCCAATATGTCTGACTGATGCCTACCATAATTATAAGAAATAAATTTCAAGTACTAATTTTATTAAATTATTGGAACAGGTGTTTGTTCCATGATTGGACTGTGCTCAGGCAAAGTCATTGCATATGGCTCAAGGACTGCCTCGTAGCCAGGTGCCTCTCTCTTGCTTGCTATGTTCTCGATTTGTTGTTCTCACTTTGTTTCAGCGAAAATCAAGGTGCCTGAGGAGGAGACAGGCTCGAGGACCAAACGCTGTGCAACCTGTGAAGCAGCATCGAGAATAGGCAAGGGCAAGAAACCCAGAGCACACAATTGTCGTCTGAACTGGGCTGAATCATCCAAAGCTATGGAGCCGGACCTCGCTGCTGAGTTGACAACAGCTGTAGAAAAACAGGGTGCCAAAGTAGCAGTTTTAGTCGGGGATGAAGATTCAGTAACAATAAAGAAAGCCAGAGAAAGTGTGGAGTGTGATGTGAAAAAATGGTCAGATGTTGTTCACGCCAAACGATCATTTGGAAACAGTCTCTACAGCCTACAGTCAAAATATAAAGGAATTCTGACCAACAAAGTCATTGATTACCTGCTGACATGTTTTGGATATGCACTGAAACAGAACAAAGATGATGCCCATGAGATGGAGAAAAATCTCAAGGCTATTGTTCTGCATGTGTTTGGACACCATGATGGTTGCAGTATTTCTTGGTGTGGCTTCTTAAGGGGGGTGACTCTTAACTACCAATTTGTTTCTAAGGCAGGTTTCTAATTGCTATATTTTGGAAACAAAACCCTATTCAGATAAGCTTTTTGCACGAGTTTGTTCTATTGAAGATTCCTTCAAGAGTGTCAGGTCACGGTCATATTTGACGCATCATGTGACCAGAACAGAATAAACCCTAAAACTCAAACGGCGGACAGATTTAAAAATTAGAATTAGTGTCAATAGATAAAGAACATCCACACGCGTAATGTGATGTATCGTTTTTGTGAAATTCGCATTATTATAAGAGTTATGGTGTAATAAACACTCATGTTTACACACTTTCATCAGTAGCGTTTCCTTTCTTCGTGTAAACGGTAAAAGCATACGTCAGATTATAAAGACGGCTATGTTATCTCTGATTTGTAAGAGAAATCGGAACTTTACCTTGTTTCCGTAGAGTTTTATGGATTTTAAATTTTAACGCGCAGTTTGGGACTGGCACTAGTTTCGCACATGCAATGATATATTTCTCAAAGCAGGTGTTCCCCCAAATAAAATTCACCATTAAGCATTACAAAAGCTTCAAAATCGCTTGCTTTTAAATACAGTCTTAAGCCATTCTTTAGCAACTGTTATAGATCTGTAGTTAAGAGTCTCCCCCCTTAAAGAATCCTTCCACATACCAGCATAGTTCACTCCCTCATGGTAAAGATTTGCATGGTGACCAGCAGAAAGAAGACCTGGCAGCTGTTGTGAATCTATTTATAGAGAACGTGGAGAAACTTGCACCTCTTGGTTCAAGCCAACCTAATGAATCACTAAATGGTACCATTGGAAGTAAAGCTCCAAAGATTCGTCACTACGGGTCCAGCGAAAGCAACGATTTTCGAGTTGCTTGTGCAGTTAGCCAGAAGAACCTGGGTCACACCTATGAATTTTTTTTCTTCTTTATTTCTTGTTTTGCAGTTTTGGCTCCCCTCAACAACAACCCCCCTCCCTCACAATGATATACTAAACAATTATTGGATGAGGTTTATATTCGGAATAATCCTGGTCAAGATAAGTGTTATCAGCCAAAGCCGAATAATACACTTACTGAGCCCTTGATTATTCTTTTGAAAAAGTGAATCCTGCATATCAGCGAGACATGTTCTTAAGATGCCACTCACTGCCTGTGAACTTTACATTCTCTTAGAAATCATGCATTGCACATGTAACTTACTAGCAGATTAAAGAATAATCTGTCTGTTTAAATTGCACTGATTCCCAGAATTATCTGTAGGCTCTTAACCAATGAGAAACCAGATAGTGACTACAATGTATAATAAATCAAATATCCACACCTGTTACTAATAGAAACAGGCCTAAAAGCTCAGGGGAATCCCCTAGGCTTTGAAAATGATGGGGGTGTAGGAGAATTTCAAAAACACCCATGATGCACAATACACAGTTTTGTCAAGGTATGGAAGGGGTTTATTTTTAATAAGTAGCAGTGTCATTTCCTAAACAGAATTGACGTCATCAGAGGGGTCTTGCAAATCCCCATTCCCTAGTTTTAGTCACTTATGTCTGCCTCTTTCTTCATCTTTAATTTGTTTTCTTTATTATACTGCATCTTAGGGCTTAAGAGAGATCCAACTATGTCCAGGCAGACACTGTCAGAAACAGGCAGATAGAGTAGATAGAGAAGAGAAAGAAAAGAAAAGCATACAACAAAGAACAGGCAGGTAGAAAACAGAGAAGGAGCACAGTACCAAACTGGTATGGGCTACAGAAATGAAATTGGTGAAAATCAGAAAGAAATCCCTCCTCCCAAAGCATCCCCAGAGGTTAGAAAAATTCCTCTAGCAGTGGTATCCAACATAAGGAAAGTATTTATTGACTTGGAACCATCATTAAGAGGTACTTTACATTGTCAAAGCTTATATCTGCTATATAGAGAGCACCTATAATATAACTCTTATTAACATTGTAAAAGCTCATCAAAGGACATTTTCATTTAAAAAAACCCTTACAAATTATAAGTATGGAACTGAATATTTGTCAATAAAATAAATATGACATCCATTCATTTACACATTATTGCCTTTCAGACCAAACACCTGAGGCAATGATGCAGAAATATTGCAAATTGCAGCAGTTGAAGGGAATTGTTGTTTTAATCTGTATGACGTCTACCAGAAATAAATTTGACTTCCTGTTGCTGTTGCCATTGAAAAAATCTGCATTGCTTAAAGTGGTTTACTATGGTTTTTACGAGGCAAGAGCACACACTACGATTCGGCTGCCTGATGTCAATATTGCTCACATGTGCAAAACTTTAGCTGGCAGCACAAAAAGAAACAAAAAACAAGTTTGAGCTTTTCATTCAAAAGTTTAAAGTTTCAGAATGCCTTTAGACATGTCATAGGACAAAAAGATACTAAAAATAGGTAGATAAACAACCGACAGAAGAGTTCTTATTTGCTTTTTTTCATCACACATAATGTGTGGCGTCATAGGAGCGCGCGCTCCAACAAAAGGGCATGCGCAATTTGATTGTCGTCCAATGTCGTAAATACCTGTTTTCGTACTGTACAACCCATTTGTGGCCCGAGCGCAATGCGCAACGACCGCAAATGACGCTGCAAGGGTGCAAATAAACAATATTACTGAAAAAAGTCATTTTATTATCACTTTATACAAGGCCAAATGACATTTAGAAAACTGACAAATTTACTGAGGCTTTTAACTTATTGACGCCTGGAGGATTTTAGCCTGCACCCACCCCTAAATACCTGGCTCTTTTACGGCATTCAATGCAAACGTATGTGTGGAAAAAATAAACCATATGCGTGGTAAATCCAGACAAATAATTAGTTTCTGAAGTAAACTTTTATTCCAACTAGACATGTTGAAAGACTAATTTATGAATTGAAGAGTTTATCAGCCTTGATAAATTGATCCCAAACCAAACTTCAAGACAGCCACAAAATTTTATTCACCTCCGTGCGTGAGTTTAGGAGCTCGCAAAAACACACAGACTTTGAACAAAGTCTAAAAAATATCGTAAAAATACTCTGGAAAATTTTAGGTTTTCATTCTGTACAACTGACACTGCCATTAATTCAATAGTACAAAGGTATTTTCTTGTTGCAGAAAAGCGGTAATTTGAGATGACAAAAATATTTACATATCACGGCGGCGTGAAATGGGAAAAATCGCTGACAAAACTACAGAATTCTTACCACTAAATGAACACTTGCGACGCTTTCTACGCTTTCCTTTACTTTTAATGTTAATAAACATATTCCTTTGTATTTTCCGAAGCATTGTAGTAATTTTCTAAAGCTATAAACACAACTCAAAACAAAGCGCCTGAATAAACAACTGAAGCAAGTCTCTGTAAAAAGATGCGTATCAGATAATAACACGTGCGTGTCAAATCTGTTTGCTTCAAAAGCCAAAAATTCCGAACTAAAGATTGATAAATGAAAGAAACTTGAAAGAAACTTTATTTCTAATTAAATTTTATGAAGGATAAAGCCAAGAAATGTATTCAAAAGCGTCAAAATATAAAAAAAATGTAAAGGCATGTAATTGTGCATCAAGAATTAATTATTCACATGTTCAAGCTAAAGCGAAAGTTTTAATTTTAGCCGATGGCTTTTGTAGTCAGTTGCTCACCCAATGGCTTTACCGATTCTTCTAAAAATTCCATCCATATTCGAAGCACTACTGTACATTACCATTTTTGTTTTCAAAAGTTCTTGAGAAGCCGGCTCGAAGGACCAAATGTCGCAGGGCGACGATTAAACACGAAGGCTGGTTCGTTAACTAAACACAAACTTTACTGAAACACTCGAGATTTTCACTTAACAACAGTCACGACACAGCTTGAGTGAAAAATCTCTTACTCTCGACAGGCGCACGTTGCCCATAGCAACATGACGTAATTTACAATGTAACTTGAAAAGGGAAGTTCGGGAAGCAGGAGGCACAATGTCACTTGATTGGATAAAGTGCATAATTTGTCAGGAGTCTACGAAAGAAGCATTAAAGTGTCCCCTAAACAGCAATGGATCACCCGAAGCTAACCAGCAAACATATTTGGCTTTCCTTCCTGCACAGCTCTCATTTGCAACCGGACAGCGTATTTTCTCGATTGTCGTCTCACTATCCGGCTCGAAGGACCAAATGTCGCAGGGCGACGATTAAACACGAAGGCTGGTTCGTTAACTAAACACAAACTTTACTCAAACACTCGAGATTTTCACTTTACAACAGTCATGACACAGCTTGAGTGAAAATTCTCTTACTCTCGACAGGCGCACGTGGCCCATAGCAACATGACGTAATTTACAATGTAACTTGAAAAGGGAAGTTCGGGAAGCAGGAGGCACAATGTCACTTGATTGGATAAAGTGCATAATTTGTCAGGAGTCTACGAAAGAAGCATTAAGGTGTCCCCTAAACAGTAATGGATCACCCGAAGCTAACCAGCAAACATATTTGGCTTTCCTTCAAAATGCCAACAGCTTTCGGGAAGCAAATGCTTTACCCACGGAGCTTAAATTTGGCGACAATGTTGATGTAGATTGCCTTTGTCTCAATCAAGGTTCTTGGCACAAGTCCTGTCACCTGAAGTTTAGTCTGTCAAAGCCAAAGAAGCTCAAGAGCGTGCTGGCCAAAAGCAAGTCAAAGACAGCAAAGCAGACGAGGAGGAAAGACCTGTACCTAAATGTAGGAAACGCCAGTGTGTCTCTGAAGAGCAATTACAGTGTTTATTCTGTTCTGGGGGAGGCAAAAGCGATAAGCTTCACTGTTTTTCGATGCTGGAAACCGACAAGAGCATCCGTCAAATGGCCCTTGAACTGGAAGATTTTGATTTGTTAGGTCGTATGTCAGAGGGAGACTTAATTGCTATAGAGGCAAAATATCATTTGAAATGCCTGATCTCTTTGAAAAATCGGTACAGATCACTATGTTCGCAGAAAGCGCAAAATTCAAGTGATAGAGTGGATGATGAAAAAATGGACGAGTCAATGGCATTTGTTGAGCTGGTAGAGTACATTGAAGGATGTGTGGAAAACGGAACTTATCTCTTCAAGCTTTCTGAGCTGTCGTCGTTGTACATCCAGAGACTGGAAGATCTTGGAATTAAAAAGACAATAAATAAAACCAGGTTAAAGAACGCTTTGTTGGAACATTACAAAGGAACTTTCCAAGAACAAACTGATGGAAGAAACACTGTTTTAGTTTTCAGCGAGGCAATAAGTAGCCTTTTGAAAGATGCTTTGAAACAATGTGACTTTTCAGAGGACGCTGAAATTCTTGCAAAGGCTGCAACGATTGTAAGGAGGGACATTTTTTCTCACAAAGGGTTTAGTTTTTTGGGAAGTTTTTCAGTGGACTGCCAATCAAAATATCTACCAGCCAGCTTGAGGTCTCTGATTTGTATCATTCTAAATGGACTTAACATTAAGGACCAAGAGCAGTCAGAAAACCAAGCATGTCTAACAGTCTGCAAAACAATTATCTTCAACGCTAAGAAGAGGTCTTACAAGACCAAAACTGGTCAAACTCAGCATTTGGCATCTCGTGAGCCACCTCTTCCTCTTTATGTTGGCCTAAGGATACATAGCTCGACCAGAAGTAAAACACTCATTGAAAAGATGTATCAAATGGGAATTTCTGTTTCCTACGATCGCATCATGGAAATAGAAGACTGGCTAGTGTCGTCTCTTTGCCAGCACTACAAGGAAGATGGATGTGTATCACCTGCTTGTTTAAGAAAAGGAATATTTTCTGTGGGTGCGCTTGACAACCTTGATCATAATCCCAGCTCTACGACATCAGTCTCCCCATTTCACGGAACTGGTATCAGCATTTTTCAGTTTCCAACGGAAAGTGTACCTGGTGAAAGTAGGCCCCCACTAGAAGTACCGCCGCCTGTAACAGAGCACCAAGGACTACCAGAAAGCTATGTAACGGTCCCTATAGTTGCACTAAACACAAGTTCAGTTTCTGTACCACCCTGTAACGAAACAACTTGTCATGTCGACATTAATATTGATGATGCAAAACAGAAAGAAGCTCGCTGGGTAAACCACGCTTTATCCAGACTCAGCAACGATGACGTAAGCGCTGAATATTTAATCACATGGGCTGCTTATCACTCTAGAGGTCAGCAACACACCAATGAGCCGCCTGCTATTACAGCACTCCTTCCACTATTTTATGAAAAGGCAGATACCCCTGCAATGATAAAACATGGTATGGACATACTAAGAGAAGCAACATCGTTTCTTGGTAGTACCAGTCATCACCCTTGACCAGCCTTTGTTTGTGTTGGCAAAAGCTATTCAGTGGAAGTGGCCAGTTGAATATGGAGAAGATAAGTTCATAGTCCTGTTCGGTGGACTCCATTTGGAGATGGCCATGTGGAGCACTGTTGGCGATCTCCTTGATGGTAGTGGCTGGACCACCATTCTTACAGAAGCGGAGGTGGCTTCTTCAGGAATAGCACAAAGCTTACTGAAGGCATCTCATCTCACCAGAACCAGGTAACTGCTGTAAATGCTGTTCAGAATAACACTTGCTTGTCTTGCCATTATATTTATACAGGATTTTACCTTTTATTTTACTTCAGACATGCTCAGCAAGTTACCTTGTTGGCCCTGCACAGCATGAAGCAAGAAGCTTTCTTGGCTTCTGACAGTAATGGAGCTTCGTTTACAGATTGAGAGAACACCATGAAGCAGAGAAGTCCGACATTTCTCTTCTGGGACTTGGTAATGAAGTATGAGACTCTGATTCTCATATTTGTCCGAGGGCACAGGGAACGCGATTTCTCTCTGTTTGTGGAGGTGTTAGAGCAACTAGTGCCATTATTCTTTGGACCTGACCACATAAACTATGACCGCTGGGTTCGCATTCACATCCGAGACATGAAATCTCTTCCTGAATCCATCGGGCGTGAATTTCAGGAGCATCATCACTGAATTCTTTCGAAGACGGGAAACATTCTCTTCAATGCCGCTTGACCAAGCCCATGAACAGGAGAATAAGATGGTCAAAGGTTCTGGAGGTGCAGTTGGTCTAACTGAGAATCCTGTAGCCTTCAGGTAGGTACAAACAAACAATATAAAATTTTGCCTCCAAAGGCATATAAATGATAGGCCATATAAACAATACGCTAAGGCTAGTGTAGCTTAAGATCTGTCTTACCCCAGTATATGCTAAAGTTTGAAAAGCTATTCAAATTTTCAGGCAATAGGGAACGGGGCGATAATAGCGACTGTCGAATATAATTGTGTGCCATAGCAAACAAATGTACCATCATGACTGTGCCTAGCTATTAAAATGCTCATCAATACAGAGATATTTTCCTCTTTTGTCACTTGTAACATGTAATCAAACATGCAAACAACATAAACAACTGATTTTTTTTATAGACGATGGATGCTGTTGGGTCCAGAGCTTTCAAGAATCATACACCACTTCGAAGACCTGTTCCTCGCAAGTCAGGACCCAGACAACCCGAAGAACTTTCAGAATCACAAGGCAGGCCGAGCAGCTCAGAAAACCTTGATAGCAGGGACTGTGCAGACATCAGTGTAGTCGAGTCAGTAGAGAAACTTGACAAACTTGGTAAGGAGCAATGCCAGAAGTATGTCAAGGATGTCCTCAAGGATCGCTCAAGTTCCATTCACAATCCAATAAAGAAGAATAATCTCCCTCTCTTCCGAAAGAATCACAAAAAGGCAACTTCAAAGCAAGGGAAAAAGACTGCAGTTCTCCAAAGCAATTTAAACCTGTTCACCCAATTGTACGTCACATTACAAAACCGTGAAGGAGATATGAGAGAGTTCTTCAGCCACGAAGTTCAATCCTTTCCACCCGCACTGTCAGAGTTTGGCAACCTACGCCTTCCAAGTGCCAAGTCCGATCTCTTAAAATGTCTGCAGCCAAATAGCTATAAAAACAAATCACTCTGCAGCTTTTGTAGAGTTTGGAACTAGAGACGGCCAGATGAAAGGTTCTGGCCTTTGGAAAATGAATTGCTCAATTTTGGACGACGAAGATTATATACAAGATATTGCTTTAAAAATTCCACTTGGATCGCTGATGGAGAAAAAGCATCGTCTGACAATCGTATTATTTGGGAATGGATTAAGTATAACATACGTGTACATGCTATCCATTATTCAAAACGGCGCGCAAAGGAAAGAAGTGAACTAGAAAGTGTTCTACAAAATGACTACATAATTGCAAGTGAAAAGTATGAATCAGACCCGTCCAACAGCAATGCAAATCAAATGGCTGTAGCAAAGGAAAAGCTAGAGCTATTCTATGAACAAAAAACTAAAGGAATAATCATTCGTGCGCGAGCTCGCTGGCACGAGCACGGCGAGAGAAGCACCAAGTACTTTCTTAATCTAGAGAAGAGGAATTATGTCAAAAAGCATATGCGGAAACTGGATATTCATGATTTGACAATAACAGGTCCTTTTACCATATTGTCTGAACAGAAGCGCTTTTATCAAGACTTATATTCATCCGGTAACAATAGAACGGCTAATAATGATGCCAAATCCTTTGTTAGTAATCTAAATATTCCCAAGTTGATAGAAGAGCAGAAGCAAGCCTGTGAAGGAAAAATTCTTTTGGAAGAATGCGAGCTGATTCTTGAAACGTTTTCATCCAACAAAGCCCCAGGAAATGACGGAATTCCAATTGAGTTTTATAGAAAGCTATGGCCTTTAATTAGTGAACCTTTTATTAAATGTGTTAATGAGTGTTTTGAGAAAGGTGAAATGTCTTTCTCTCAAAAACAAGCTGTGATTACTCTCGTTGAAAAGAAGGGAAAGGACCGTACTCTGTTAGAAAATTGGCGACCAATCTCCTTAGTTAATGTCGACGCAAAAATTATGTCAAAAGTCATAGCATCTAGAATAAAAAATGTTTTACCCAGTATCGTTCATTACAATCAAACTGGTTTCGTTAAAGACCGTTACATTGGGGAAACAATAAGATCTATTTTTCACATAATGGAATTTACTGTCACGGAGAATATTCCTGGTTTGATGATTTTTATAGATTTTCAGAAGGCGTTTGACAGTGTTGAATGGGATTTCATATTAAAATGCCTTGAGCCTTTCAATTTTGGCCCGGACTTTATTCATTGGGTTAAAACATTTTACAAGAATATCCAAAGCTGTGTAATAAATAATGGTAACACATCTGATTACTTCCTTCTTGAACGCGGTGTTACACAAGGGGACCCTCTATCCCCATACATTTTTGTTCTAGCAGCTGAGCCCCTTGCAGTTGCTGTTCATCAAGTTGTGACAATAAAAGGTATCTTGGTAGGAGGAGAAGAGACGAAATTGTTTCAATATGCTGATGATATGACTGCAGTTCTTGCAGACGTTAACTCGGCTCAAGCACTTCTTGATTTACTAGAAATTTTTAAGAAAGCATCCGGTTTAACGATGAACTTTACCAAAACCGAAGGAATGTGGATTGGGTCCTCCAGGAATAACAAAACTAAACCTTTAGGTATTAAATGGCCAAGTGAGCCAATTAAGGCCCTTGGGGTCTTTTACACCTATGATCAAAAGTTGCCGCTTGAAAAGAATTTCATTGAGAATTTACACAAGATTAAGAAGCTAATTAATGTTTGGTCCTCTAGAGGCTTATCTATTTATGGTAAGGTTACTATAATTAAATCTTAAGTGATTCCTAAGTTTGTCTACGTGGCCTCGTTGATGCCAACCCCGAAAGATGTGGTCGTTGAATTGAATCGATTACTGTTTAAATTTTTATGGAATGGTAAGGAGAAGGTTACTAGATTGTCAACAATAAACGAGCTAGAGAATGGAGGTTTGAGAATGATAGACCTAGAATGTATGATAAAATCCTTGCGTCTGGCCTGGTTAAAAAGAATATGCAGCGAAAGTAGAGGTACCTGGAAAAATTATTTACGGCATCTTCTGGCTAAATTTGGAGGCCTTTTTTTTCTCCGATGCAACTTTGACATGAAAGATTACACCATTAATTCATCCTTTTACTCTGAACTCCTAAAGTGGTGGTCAGAGTTTCGTGAAAACTTTGCATCAACTAAGGACTGGCACAATATCATATGGAACAACAAAGAAATCCGAATTAACAGTTCACCAATCTTCTATAAAAACTTTTTTGATTCTGGTATAGTTTTGGTAAGTGATTTGTTGTTCAATTTAACTAATACTGAATCGTTTAACATTATTAGGAACAGGATTGACAAAACAAATTTCCTCATCTGGGCCGGCCTTCGTCATTCTGTACCCCATGAATTAAAAAATAATACGACTCCACGTACGATCTCATTATCTTTTGCCATCAATAACAACGTTTTTGATATCTCCAAGAAAAGATCAAAACATTATTATTCATTGTTAATAAGTGAAAAGGCCCAAATCCCTAGTGCCGTTAACAAGTTGCAAGATGAGTTTCATCTCTCCATTGATTCTCTGCAGAACGTGTTTATGCTTCCACATAACATTGCACTTGAGCCTTACGTTAAAGCATTTCAGTACAAGGTACTAAATAATCTTTTATTTACCAATACAAAACTTTACAAAATTGGCTTCAGGACTTGTAATAAATGTTCCTTTTGTAAAACAGATTTAGAAACATTACATCATCTTTTTTTTATATAGTTGTCCATTCTCGAAAACTTTCTGGGATGAATTTGAACTGTACTGGCTTTCAATTTCAAAGGAGAGAATTTCTCTTAGTAAAAAAGATATAATTGTAGGCATCATAACAAGAACATGCCCCTTACTTAACTATCTTCTTATCATCGCAAAACTCTACCTATGGGATTGTAGAAGGAGCCAAACTATTCCAAATATTAGAGCTTTTAATTTTAAAGTTCAAATAAAATATGAAACTGAACTCTACATTGCACGGAATGGCAAAAAATTGGAATTTTTAAGAGAAAAGTGGGCTGATTTTCAAATATTATAATTTCTCTATTTTTTTTCTTTGTTCTTAGTGGAGGAAGAATGTTAAGTATTTTTATAATTCATATCGTAGTTATTATTTTTTTTGCGTACCTGTAGAGAATACCCCTTCTGACAATTGTAATTGTAATGTAAATGTAGTGTCAGTATAATGTTAAATTAGTTTTTTTTTTTTGTATTTGTAATATGTGTATTTGCAGCAATAAAAAAAAAATAGCTATGGTCATACTGATTCACCCACTCAGTTTGATTGCAAAGTCTTGGATGGTAATGTGTTACAATGCTTGCGTCGTAAGGTTGCCATCCTAAGGGGTTAGATGCAGTCGCCCGTCCAAGCAACAAACTGTTGGGTGTGAGAACATTGATGGTTGAGTCCACACTTGGTTTCACTCCAATCGGATGCTCATTTAGTAAGTTGGACACCACAACAGACAGTGAGAAATTCAGGTACAGACAGACGTTGGTTACTCACTGAGGAATGAATAGCACGTTTGGCGGCCTTTATCAGAGACTCCAAGAAACCTTAACAAAAAAACAGTATATGCTAAACGGACAACAAAGGCATTGACATAAGTACCTAATTTAAATGTGTGGTTCATGTGATTGTGGGTATCCAGACAAGTAAAAAATATATATACTAGCAGCTCAGAATTTGACTTAATACACCAGTTTAGGAGGGTTGTCCAATATAGACGCACTGATACACATCTACTTGTGTATACGTTGTCATAATAAATGCAAAGCCTTGTCCACAAATGTCACGTAGGAAGCATAACGTCAATAATCATAAACAAATAAATGTAATGTTTGACTTTACAAACCTCTTGCATGGTCTCACGCAGATTGAGATCTGCAAGATCTTCAAGTATTATTGGGGGAGGATCTGTCCCAAGGTCGCCATGCGACCAGTAGTGCTTTGCCACGGGAGAGAGTCCATACATGCCTGGTCAGGAGGGAGGGGTCAACTTATATAAGTGGCCTTGGAGATTGCGCGGACATTGCACGTAGCCATCGTGACGTCACGGGTAACCAAACCCGGGAAGTTTGAATGTTATGTAAACATTGATTGCGGCGAAAAAGTTTATTCGGATGATTGACCGAGAAGTTTAAAATATGAAGATGAAAAGACCCAAGGTATGTGGAAGTGTATTTATGTGCTGTGTAAAGATACCAAATTTTTTTCAGCAAAGAAAGGCTAAGGAACAAAAAGACGGAAAATGTAGCGATCGATCGATTCAAAACGCGAATAAATAATGACAGGTTGTGTTTCTTTGACAAGTGATAACATGTAGCAGCGAGGGGCAAATATGACGTTGATATGGCTTTAAGCTTTTTGTTGGTGATGAAAATAAGTAACATAACCCTTCAAAAAACATGATCAGTGAGTTTAAATGCATTTCCTTGGTGTCAAATTGCGCACAGCAGCCATGATTGCGTGACACCCGCGAAGTGAGATGAAGTGAAAAAAACCTAATGCGATCGGAAATGCTCATTAACAAAGGAGTTTGGACTATCGAGTGATTTGTTGTAACATATGTTAAAAATAGTCCATGAGATTTATTTGTTACCCCTATATATCTAACCAGATCGGGCGAAGATGATAAGATTTTCCCCGCGAGGCCTAATGGCTGATGCAAGCTTCCTGGCAAAGTTCATGAAAGTAATTGATCAATTACAATGGTCTAATTTATAGAAAAATGCACGAAATGTTCAGCGAAGTTGGAAGAACAAGGGAGATCCGTTCACTAAACTGGTACGTAATTTTGACCGCTTTTAAGTGGAAATGTTCATGTTGTTTATGCGAAAGCAAGGATCTCATGGCTCTTGTTGTTAACAGTTTTTGAACTTACAAATCATCAAATTTATTTCTAATTCAAGTCGTAGCCCTTGAAACGAATAGCTTTAGGAACCTGCAGATTTTTGGATTTATTTAACACGAGCAAAAATCACATACGCTCTCCGTTTCGGCTAGATTTCACCATAAAAACACCAGTCAGAGTAAAACCTGTTTCCTCGGGCGTCCGCATGTCCCTTGCCTCCAACAAGAAGATATATTTTTGCTGCAGTATAAAGCAATTTCATCCCAAAATAGCTATTTTCTTATTTAAAGGACTCGTGACAACGGCATTGGAATAAGAAAAGCTGTCGACATGTCAACAGACATATCTTGTCATCAAGAGACATTCAATTCTCTATATTTCTTGATACAGGCAAACATGCAAGTGGATTTGTGGGAGAAGAAAAAATCCATCAAACGAAAGTTGGATTCTTTAGTGAAAGATTTGAAACATGCACACATTCCGAATGTCAATGATGTCCAGGTTGGAAGTTAAAAGTAAACAGTTGTACCATGCTAGTTATTTTAACGAGACAGTAATTGGTGATGTGAACTCTAGGGCTGACCTTACAACACAGTATTTATTTCAAGGTTTTGGTCTACACCAATGGGCATTTGCTTGCAGAATCGTAATCAACAACAACAGCTTGACAAACCTGGGGGGGGGGGCACTCCCGTATAAGGGCTTAATGGGGATGTGCAGCCCAACAGGGTATGGTTTTCAGGATTTTTTGTCTTGAACCGGGTATCTATTTCACCCCTTTTTGTCTTAAACAGGATATCTTTACACGGGCCAATGTCTTAAACAGAATAAGCATATATGTTTGTTTATACAAATTTTGCCACAAGCTGAATTTTTGCAAGTCCTTCCTTAAAGTGTTGACTTCTGTTGACTTTGGTATTCACACCAAGCTTAACTCATATTTGATTATGCTAACAACAATTGTCTTGATGGGGTATCAGAAATCAGATATTCTTGTCTTAAACAGGTTCAGGATTTGGGCAGCTGGGCTGCACCTCCCTACCCGAGATTCTGTCAAGAACCCCCCCCCCCCCCCCCCCCAACCGGGTTGACAAATAAGATCTGTTATTTTATAGAAATGTTTGCTGGTTTTATTTGAAGTGGTAACATAGTCATCATTAAGTTATCATTTACCTTATCAGGGTAGTGTTCATTTTCATGTGAAACTTTGTGGCCTAATGGGTGTAAACTTTGTCTACCATTATTGGGCATTTGTACTTATAAGTTGACCCAGTCACTGTGCTGTGGGAGGGGGGGGGGGGTCAGTTCTGTTCTTGAGTAAGGCAGAAGAAAGAATCCATAACTAAAAAACGTTCAACAAAGATCAATACTAAAAACAGGGGTTTTTAAGGATTCTTTTGTAACAAACAACACCTTGGGTCCACATGAAAATACCATTATCTCATCAATTTATCAAGTCACTGTTTTCAACTGCAGCACTTGTTAATACAATACCCTCATTCCAGCAACAAGTTAATTGGGTCAAATAATGGGTGGCCTAACATACAAGGGCTCCTGGGTTGGTGAGGGAGAAGCATAGTAGACCTTCCATGGCAATAGTAGACCCTATTTGTATTCCGGGTATTGGACTACAGGAACTAGCTTGCAGCAGAGGCTAATGCAGGTTGACATTGTTTCAAAGATTTTCCTGTGATTTGCATTTGATAGGATTCCCTGCATTAGCCTAAATTGCAAACGAATTCCAGTCCACTATTCAGAATACAAATATGGCCTTTTGACAAAATAAGAAATACAAGGAAATGGGCTCAACCGAAATTGAGATGTCACATGTATAAATCAGGGGTGAAGGTCTGAACTACCATAGTGTATCTTTTACATAATTGTATTTACACCATTATGCATTCAGTTGAATAATGGCCATTACCCCCTGCCCTTGTTATAATTCAGGCCCCAGTTGTTTGAAGGGTGGATAACTCCATGCACCTGATAATCACCATCCAGTGGATGGTGTAGTTTGTTTTCTCAGCACGTATCCACTTGATAGCGAATAATCAGTTGGAAAGTGCTATCCACCCTTAGAACAACTGGGGCCAGGTTCCCAAATGAGTTGCTTTCTCCAAATGAAAGTACTTTGGTTATTAAAAACATTGTTAAATCTTTATTATTTATTCCATTCAACATAAGCCTATAAGTGGTTAAAACAGTATGAATATCTACTTGTTAACTAAAATTAACAAAATGTTTTCACCTTTACCAGGCAAAAAATGCTCAACTTAAAAAATGGAAGCAAATAACTAAACTAAGAAGAAAAGGAAAAAACCTGCACACCAATGTCCAAGGAATGTTAATTGCTTCATACAACCTTCTAAAGAAAGAGCCACTCTTTTACGGGAAAAAAACAAAGGTCAGTAACAATTCTTACATTAATTATGAATCACTGAAAGCAAAATGGACATTTATATGAAGGTAGTAATTACTTGAGAAAGGAGAAGATGCAAAGTATTGAGTATGTGTTAACTACATCTGTGGAAACATGAGCACTACTCACTTGTGTGGTATATACTAATGCTGGTTATTAATCTTAGCAACATAAGTACTTTTTTTCTAAATAGGTTTTTGAAAGCAAAGATCCACTGGAAGATGTCAATTGTTTATTCCAAGCACCTGTGGATCCCATGCAAAAACAAGAACACAGTCCTACATGTACCTATTTCCAAGGTATCATAAATACATCTTATTCAATGCTTTGACATAAATTATACTGGTAATACCTGCAGATATTTTGTAAGTTTCGTGTGTTTTCCTAATCCCATAAGGGAAAAATATGATCAATGAGCTAATAGTCCATGAGCCAGACCCCAAAAATTGGGTGATCGGTATCATCCGGGGGGATTTAAGTTCTTTGTGTTTTTTGAGAAGTACTATTAATATAGAGTTAGAAAATGCCTGATAGCAACCGATCTGAGGTAGTTTCTGTAAATTGTGAACGTTTTTCTGCCCCCCCCCCCCCCCCTCGTCTATATGATCTTATTAAAATTGGCTTACTCTATTGGAGACCAAACTGTTCAAATTAAACTGCGCAGAAACATAGGTTATTTAGTGTATGGCTCTCGGGTCAATTGCTTGTTCCAAAACGTGTAATATAAATCACGTGGCAAGTCACGTGACCGCCTCGCATTTGCGTTTTTGTTTGGGATGTACACCAAAATAGCGTCTGCATTGTATATCATACACATAATTACGTTTTCTTTGTGTTGATATATTTTTTATTATTTATCAATATTGATATTCTTGATATCCTTGCACTGTATTTCGGGCTTCCCTTCCAATTATTCCCACCATATATAATTGAAGGTGTTTTTTTAGTGAAGTGACTTCTGTTCGTGGATGTTTGTAGTTATTACCTAGCGTTAGACGTAAAAATTACTACTAATTAGTCTTATTTCTAATTCGAGTGTTAATTCTAATTTGTAACCAATGCAAGTTTAGAGTAGAAATGTAAACTGGAACACTTCCGATCAGTCTGAGGAACTCACGCGCGTGGGACTTCGAGTTGATTTTCCTTCTCATTCGCTGGTACATTTTCAGCGTAGTTGTATAAAGCAAATCCGCCACATTTTTCCATGGTTTTCATGCTTATAGACCATATAAATACCATAAAATGCCCAAAGCCTTGCAGTGACATGGTATGTGTTTCTACCTGTATTATGAGAGAGGTCATGAAGACATGATAGAGCTCACTGAGAAGCTGTGGCGTTATGGTGGAGATTGCCATCTTTTGGGTGTGAATTGTGGATATAGCTAAGGGCGTGACCCTCGCTCTTTTACTTGAGTTTTAAGAGGGCAACATAAAACTATCACTTCGTGTCATACGATCGATGATTCCAGGCGTGCACAGCAAGAATAACAACGCTAAGAACCTTGCTCTTTACTATGCGCAGGTGAGAGACGGGGTACAGTCAAGCAGAACACGAATTGTAACAAACAGACCTCCAGCGATCTCGTATCAAAATTATCAATAACCATTTCTGCGATGGCAGTTGAGCTGACCAAAAATCTGTTTCAATTCCTTCTCTGAAAACCAAGATCTCGTTAGGATCTCAAAGAGCTTCACACAAAAGCCTGATAAGAGCATATGATACTGGTGAGAAATACTACAACGCATTCAAAGAGGAAGGCATGGAGAAGTAAAGTCCCACAAGTTAAGAAATTCCATGATCTCTTGAAAACCAATTAGACACTTCACTTGACTGATTCAGAAGAAACAGGTCGCTTCTTGTGAAACAACAGTTATACTCAAGCCTAATTGGTCTCTTCTTGGTTGAATTATCTAAGGAACCAATGGCACAAGGATAGAATCTTAGATGGGGAATATTTTCTTGCTTCCACTGAGAGCCACTGTCGTTATACCTTGTTTATCCCTTTTGGTTTTCTTCGCAAGACTAACATGGCTACTTTTGCAACTTTGCTTGGGAATAAATGTGCAAATGGCAGCTGAACGAGTTCCCAGTAGCTCTGCTTCGGAATTGACGGAGTGAGCTCGTGTCTTTTGGAGGTGTTTAAGTCGTAAATAAAATGTTGAGGGAAGATGCACAGGGCAAGATACATATATAGTATTTGACACGTACCAAGGAATGGATTTTTATTATTGTAAAGCGCTTAGAACAGCAATGTATAAGCGCTATATAAATATTAATTATTATATTATTAAAGGATGACAATAAAGAATGAGAAGAGACATCTACAAGCAGAGCCACCGGTAAACGGTATCAGTTGCGTGGCATCACCAAAACTCAGACCGTTGGTCAGACATGAACAAAGTTTCCTAACAAACGACAGCAATACAGAACGTGTCATCAGTTTTATTGTCCGGGTGAATGGAAGATGGAAAGGCAGAAGCTAGACGACAAAGAGCCAGTAATGAGGTAATTGACTTCAATGTAAGAAAGTGGCAGATAGTCCTTTATTTCTGCATGCATTTCACATAGGTAAATACGGGCATAGCACCTTCACGATCTGAAGACAGGGATGTCCTCACTATATCTCAGTTGCATTTGTCGATTATATTGCGACATCGTTGTTCGTTAAATGTGGAACGTACCAGAAACCACAGAAGGGTCGTTGGACTCAACAGTCAGGCTTGCTAACGTTTTCAGCTGGGATGCCTGCAAGGCTGTGTTAAAATGCGCGCATAAATTGTTTGTGCCTTCCCCAGGATAGTAAAGGTTCAGCGACAAGTGAAGAAGAGTGTGGGAACTCTCACTAGAGTTCATGAAAGGGTTAAAGGCTTTGACGCGCTATTTCTGGGCTCTTAAAGTGTATATGACACGAAAAATATTTTCTGCTTATTTGAAAGGCCTTTCAAAATACAGAAGAATGGCGTTTTTCTTTTCGAAATATCTTTTTTCGTTTCCAAGATATTGTCATTTTTGTATTATGCAAATCAGATAAGTGATGACGTCATAAGATTTGCAACTAAAAATGGTAAAATACTGAATAAACAATATCTCTAAAACCATTAAAGCAGTGGTCTTGGAACTTGGCGCCACAAATGTGCATCACAAGAGAAACAAAATGACATCCTTTGGGCTGTTGCCATGACAACAGTTTTGCCGCTGATGCTGTCTCAATAAAAACTGAAATTCCCAGTTTTTGTCTTAACCAAGAACCATCTAGCACAGTCAATCCAATAATGGGAATTACAACAATATGGGAACTATGTCTGTTCCAAGCAGGACCCTTTGTCTCAATTAAGAGGCTACAAATGGGGATATTTGGTTTTTCGACAGAGAGAGACTGGAGCTGAAAGGGTTGCTATGGCAACAATACTAAGGGTGTCATTTTGTTGCTTTTGTGGTGCACATTGGTGTTGCCAAGTTTCAAGGACACTGCTTCAATATTTCCAGAGATATTTTTTATTCAGTATTTTACCATTTTTCAGTTGCAAATCTTGTGACGTCATCACTGATCTAATTTGCATAATACAAAAATGACAATGTCTCTGAAACGAAAAGAGATATTGCGAAAAGAAAAACGCCATTCTTCTGTATTTCGAAAGGCCTTTCAAATAAGCAGAAAATATTTTTCGTGTCATATACACTTTAAAATCACCACAACAACAGTCAGTAATCTGAAATAGCAACTACTGTGTTTTAAAAAGGGAGATCCGACCATCCGACTACAATATGGAGGCCCGTTGGACCTCTGTCATGTGTCGACAGTAAAAAATTAATGATCTGCTCTATGCGTTCGCTTAGCTAACGGCATGAGGTGCAAAGAAATGAGTAGACTGCCCAACTGTGAAAACCAGCCATTTAATGTAAAGGACGAAGTCGACAGCTTTGCGGAAGCGATTGGAGTAATTGGATAGTTATGCGGAATATAAATAGCAGGTACCTCAGAAGAACCGTATGAACTTGAAACTGCGCCCACAACTAGCTTCAGTATTCAGTTCATATGTATAAACAACACTTTTTTTTCTATCCGAGCAATAACGAAGCTGGTAGCTAAGAGCGAAGATGGTAGCTTCGTTTGCGATCCCCGTTTTTGGCCAGTGGACCCAGTTCTCTTCCACAAAAAGAGTGTGCGCAAATCTATATATTAAAGAAGATTTAAATACCTTTTCAGTATATTAAATTACTTTTAAAACTTATTTTTGTTATAACGATCACAAATTGTGTTTAAGGGGCTTATTTTAGAAAAGAAAGTTTGTAACATGCGTTATGCGCCTGAGTCCAATGAAAAGGTTAAAGGAGTTGAAACAAGTTTTCGGAAAAACAAATTCACGTTGCTTCGCCTCAGCCCAACGTGTTAACGTCCTACAGTTAGTGCGAGGGCAAGACGGAAGATAACGAAAGTACAGGAACCAGTCTATCTTTGGGTAAAAATACTTTTTTGAACATAAAGTGGCCGAGAACTGGGCCCCATACTGCCGTCCTCAATTTTATCCTTACCTTTTAATGCGCATGTGACATAGCACGTGACTTTTGAAAGAAACAAATAAGGTAAAATTAAGCTTCTAGAATAGGATATACGATGATGTGAAGCTTTTAGGAATTTTCGTGTTGTTAACTGGGCGCTATTGCAACAATTCTTCCTTAGCCTCGTTTCCATGCTAAGAGAAAACTTTCAAAGGCGCCCAAGTCCACAAACTACCACCGATCAATTGCTATCAGGTATTTTCTGACTAGTTACTACTCCACCTTTCTAAAAATTACCATTTAGATTAATCCCCCCAGATGATACCGACCACCCTACTGGCTCATGGACTATAAATGTCCACACATAATATATGTTAAACCATTGAATAAGGGATTTATTATTCCACCATTGATTTATTATTCTGGACATTTTGTTGCCCCACCTTGTGTCCATATTTTGCCCTGTTCTACAGTGTAATAACGTCATATTTTGTGCATTCTGGTGACCTAGTATGTTAAAATGGTGCAACGATAAACAAAACGAAATACTTGTTTTTATGCAAGCCTGCCTGGAGGTGAAAATGAGTGAACTTTAAACTGAAGCAGTTAAAAGTTCAGACTTGAATGGAATTCAAAGCTGTTTGAATAAAGTTGATAAAAAAAACTGTGAATTCAATTTTTTTTTCACCAGGTTTGAGCAAGCTTTACGCAAGCTGTTTTCACATTGACTGCATTATTTTACTTTAAATTATTATTGTAGAACTAAGGTTGTTGTTCATTGTCTTTTAAGATATGTTGGTTAAAGTAGAAGATTGTGCAGATGATGATGTTGAAGAAGATAAAAAACTCCTCAAGGAGAGGAGTCTTCCAGCGCACCATCCCCAAGTACTTGTCAGTATGACTGATGAGGCCTGTGAAAGAAATAAAAAACGACCAAATCTTACTGGTGGAACCAAAGAAACAGAAGGTTGGTTTGATAGTATCTGGTTTATTACATAGACTACATGCTAGGATAGTTATTAGCAACCTGTTTCAACCTTAACATTACAATAAATTTTAAAACATAATTAAAGACACAGAAAGCAATATTAAAGACCAGATAAACATTGTATTTCATCCTAATACATTATCAACTTACCGATACAAAAAAATTGACTGCTCATCGAGATTTTCTTTTATATGAAGTTTAATTTGTTATAAATATATCACCTGCGTAATTTTCAGTCCACTGGGCAAGCGCTAAAATCATTTTCGAAGATGATTTGATCCAAAACATAGACATAAACTTCTCAAAACAGGCACTCGCTAAAATCGCCCTACAATGCAATGCGAACCCTTATGGTATGTCATATCCAAGCTATGACAAAACAGCATGGTGAGCAAGTCCATTTACTAGGTTCATATGTGAGACATGTCATACATACTGCTTGGATCGACAGTGTTAATATAACAATAGAGTTGATGTTTGCAGGCGTAAATATGTTTTTGGCCCGACTCAGGCTTATTTTTTTCTAACCCTAACCCTAACCCGCAGGCGAGGGCTAAAATGAGCTCTGAGAAGGGCTTGAACTACAACATGTTTTGGGATCCACATGCTGCAGGCATACGGCCAACAGAATCTACAATGAAGTAGCTCAAGGAACTGCAAAGAGACTGAATGATCTTGTCACAGAAGCGATTGCTAAGAAATACCAAATTGTACTCATTATTGATGATTACACCGCTATCCACAATATTAGAAGGCCCACTACTATTCAATCTTGTAATCCCAAATCTATGTGTACCATTCTTGTTACGTTATTTAGGAACATCCTTGCCATACCGGCCTGTCCTGCAACTAACTACCACTCTCTCAAAGCTTTGGATATTCCATCTGTAGTAAACTCTGTCTCTGGCCCTGCAGCAATGTACAAACTTTCTCAATCTTACTCTTCTATAATGCCTAGTTGGATCCGGAACTACTTTTTCAACCCAGAGATTGTCATCACATCAATACTGCCAACATGACTCCGTCAGAACCATGCGTCAAATGCAGGATGTCCACTTGGTGGATTTTGTAGAGTTAACTCTTAAGAGCAAGGATGACTTTGATGCTGCATTTGACATTGTGCTCAGTACAAATCTTTTAGAATATCTGTATCTAAAGCACTTCCTTCTTCTTCAACCTGGTGACTGGCCTGCACAATTCTACTCCAAACAAATCATCTATGAAACCCTTCAAAAATACTACAAACATGCTGAAGCATCCTCTGCATCACAATCTCAGCCACAGTCCTCTTCTGCAACAGCTCACTCAGACCACAGCTACACTCTGTCCTATCACTCTGGACCTGAAAAAGAGAATGGAACTGTCATCTCTGATCAACCTGCTATTCTTTCTTTAATGCCATGCATTGGACCTCTCCACATTTCACTCAATGGCCAGGAAACACTATTCAACGAATTTAGAGACTTTTTTGAAATCATCTACACTAAACTATTTCCAAAGAGCAAACTTGCTAACAACCCCAAGCCTTGGCGTATAAGCCTAATTTTGGAGGTAGTCTATGGTGGATGGCTCTATATCAGAGAGTCTGTTAGAGAAAAATTTATTGCCTTTAAGGATATAGAGTATCAAACCCTCCTAAATCTTTTGGATAATTACTTGCCTCTGGTTCTATCTATTTACAGAGTAACCTTCAAGCTCAATAACTTCTCTGAATATTTCAATGCCATTGTTAGAATATGGACCATGTTCTTGTGCCATCAAATTTAGATTACATCAAATTTAGATTTCAAAATAATCAAACAGAGTAGCCAAGATTTTGTATGCAAATGCATCAAATGTGAAGTGGGGGAAATATGTTTATACATTTCACCCTGAAAACAGGGTATTGCTCCAATTTTGACAATAATCTCGATTTTTGTCAGTGATCAAAGCAGCAAAAATATAAATAATACATATAGCACTCAAAGTCTTCCAAGGAATCTTATTGGATATATGTGTGAATGTTGCATAATGAAGGAAAATTATCATCAGGAATGTCAATAAATATGTCACAATTAGCTTGTCTAAGCCTGATCTTTAAATATCACTCGATGCCAGCGATTGTTGTTTACTTGAAATGTTTATACCAAGTACACAGAATGAACATTAAAATCAACCATTGTACAGCAAGTCCAAGGCAGGTGAGACGGATTGCAAGATCAGTGAACTTGCCTTGGAGTAAAAGGGCATGGAGAGATCTAAAGCATTTTAACATGATCCCGAATTTTACTTATTTCCCTTGGACAATATCCGATACAAACATTCTTTTCTTGAAAAATTCCTGCCCATTTTTCGTTGGATATGCGTGTAGATTTTGAGTTAGACAGGCAGAAGTGTTTCCCTATTCCGAGGTTTACGGCGATGGAGGGTTTTCAAAGACAACATTATTCACGAGTTCGTGTAATTGATGTGCATAGTTCGACCAATGATACAATATTCAAAGCATAGTTACTCACCTTTTGGCGCGTGTAAGCGAAAGCATGCCCCTTAGGCTTTATAGCGTGGTAGGAAACAACTGCCTCCTTGATGGCAGCGGCCGCCATATTGACCAAAACCCTTTTCTCCTCAGAGCACTTCAAAGCAGTTTCCCATCGTTAAACCTCAAAACAATACGTCTACTAGCCATAGGTTTGATAAAGTCTAATGTAGCGTCCTCTATACAAAGTGATATAGCTCAGAAGCTGGTATCAAGAAGTAAAACTACGGCCATAAAAAGGTAAACATTCACTTATCTCGTGCGAAAAGTGGTCGCAACTGCGCATGCGCAACCGCAGCTCCTCCTGTTATCAGTGCCCACATCTCATTTTCCATAAATGGGGAAAGCAATATAACACACTGCAAAGTACTACGTAGTAATTGAGAATTTGATACACACTTACTGTTGACTCCTCCCCTTCTAGGCTTTCTTTCTGGATCATGAACTGGCTGGCGAGGATGTCTAGGAGGAGCAGGAGGGTCAACTCCATCTGTAAAATTTTTAAAGTAGTAAATTCAGGTTACTACTACCACTACCATTGCAACTGACACTGCCACTGCGACTGCCAATGCCACTGGTACTAAAAGCGTTTGTTTCATTTAGCTGGGGATAAACATGTTGAATTTTTAGCTGATAGTATTTTAATACCCTATCTAATGATGACACCGTGAACACAGTGCCAAAAAAAAGTGATACCCTATTCAAGGACCGTGAAACTTGAAACCATTCCCTATCCCATGGCACATACCTATATAGCACATATATGGGAGTACCACCCCCGAATACATTTTCTTTTTTAATAGTTTCCCTTTTCCCTTTCCATTCTTACGGCTTTTACAGCTTTAAACAAACTTCTAAACATTTTTGTCGCATCGATTCATCCCCTGGTATTTCCTCTCCACCTCAGAGGGATGGCCTGTGGACAGTGAGCAGGAAGTGGATCAATAATATGGTCAGGGTCTGCATCTGTAAAATTTTAAAAGCAGTTAAAACATGTACTCCAGGCTACTACTACTGCTACCATATATAGAAATACCATATATAGAAATTGAATGTAGTCTTAATCTACGCAGGGCCCCTTTTGATACCAGCCAAGTGCTGATTGGGCTACCCTGCCTAAATAAAGTTGACCTTACCTTACCTTACCACGACCACTACTACTAGCGCTACCTGCCTCTGCATGTCGCTTTGTTCACCAAAAGTGATGTTTTGATCCGTTACTTATTCAACCTGTGTGGTATATACTAAAACAATTATTCACCTCAGTGTTGATGAAGGTGGTGCATATTTACTTGCAGCTTCGCGGCTTGGTAAATATCCATCACTATTTACCTCCACTTCGGCGAATAATTGTTAAATATTTAAGAAATTTGTAATTGACTTCTGAAGCCACCTACCATAATAGCCATATAGTTCTAAGTTCAACTCATCATGAAGTGTTTTCAAGCGTGCCACGGCAGTGCTGACAAAAACATACCTTTTTTAAGGCAAAAAGTCATAACAAAGGAACATTTAACCCTCTTAAGTATTAGTACTGTCATTGAGCAGAGGACCCGGGGCACTAATAAGTGGAAATATGTTATGGTATGATTAAATATGTTGTTTAACTATTTTTCTTATTTTCTTTTTAGTGAAAATTATTATGGGGATGGGCACTTTATGAGGCAATGTCCTCTAAACACTGACAGCAAACAAAATATTTTCCTCAAAAGGAAAAATCTCCTGTAATCTTGTTGGAGTCGTGTGGCCATTCACACAGGTTGATAAATGCATAAGCTTTCGTGTGATGATTTACAAGGACACCAGTTAAGTGCATCTTTAGCCGCCAGGCAGCGCCATCAATCTAAAATCGAGTTGTTTGGAAATGCAAATAGACTGGCTATGTTGAATGTTTGCATTGATATATGTTCTTAATAAAAATTAAAACTAAGGAAAGAAAAACGGAGATTTAACAAGTGGAAGCATACTAATAATCTTGTTTTTTTTCATTTATTATTTAGTTATTTCAAGAGGCGGAGAGGAGATAAGGGATAGAAGTGCCAGAATGAAGAGTCTTGCATACGACCTCCTCGTTGAGTGGTTTAGAAACTTTTCCAGGAACGCTGATCATCTTCCCAACTCCTTGTTGCGACCCCTCCCCTCCAAAAAGGCAGTATATGTAATCTACAAGAAGGATATGGGAGAAAGGCCAATCTTGTCAAGGTCACACTTCATATATAAAATGTGGAAGTCTAATTTCCCAGAAGTGTACCTCGAAAGGGTCACCCCTACACCATGACTTTGGACAAATTAACTTTCCTTCAAACCACTGTTTACATCCAGATCGTCTCTGTGTTATCACTCTTGTGATAGCTTTTCTCCTTTGGTGAAGGGTCTGTACAGATAATAATAAAATAGGGCAAAATTTTATTCCAGGAGTTATAAAAACGTACCAAAGGTCTGCAATGTTTATCAACTCAGAAGGTTATAGTGCGTATTAAATTTGATTGACAAGTATTTTTTAAATAAACCCCTTTCTGGCTGGCTCATAAATTGGAACAAAATGCCTGAGGTCACAAGATTGGCCGAGAAGCGAAGCTTTGATGCGCAAGAGAAAATTCTGAATATTTTAGCCAGTGGCATTACTTCTGAAATACACCAACCAGACAGAAAGGTTATTTTGATCTTCCGATTTATTGTTAATACACTCTTTTCACAGTTTAAAACGAAAAAAAACATACAATACTGCTAGAATCTTGATTTCTTTTGTCATTTTTTACGCTATCGTTAAAAATATACTCCTAATAAGTTGACTTTGTTTTCTTTTTTTCTTTTTCACAATATTTGAGCTCCCCAGCTGTCTCCGTTGACACATAGCGGCTACGGTCAATGATATACAAGCACATATCCCATTGCCTGTTAAACAATCATAACGCAGGAATTGCAATATGCCGGTGCTAGTTTTTAATAATGTCTGGTATCTTTCGTCCGAAATTGTCCATGTGTTTTGTCCAAAGAGCAATTGCCAAAATTAATCAGTGCAGTCAATCGCACAGTTGTAGAACTACCTTCTTCCATTGCTCTTCTCTCCCTGCCATGACCAGTGTTATGGGTATTTCTTTTATACACTGTTGCTTGCAAGATGGCTGCTCTAATTCTCCTATTACTTTAATGGCATCCGAATGTACGATTATTAACTAGAACTAGGCTGGTTAACATGACCACGTGAATGTACGATTATTAACTAAAACTAGGCGGGTTAACATGGCCGCACAAATGTATGATTATTAACTAGAACTAGGCTGGTTAACATGGCCACGCGAATGTGCGATTATCAACTAGAACAAGGCTATGTACGATTATTAACTAGAACTAGGCTGGTTAACATGGCTGCGCAAATGTACGGTTCTTAACTAGAACTAGGCTTGTTAACATGACCGCGTAGATGTACGATTATTAACCAGAACTAGGCAGTTAACATGGCCGCGCAAATGTATGATTATTAACTAGAACTAGGCTGGTCAAGATGGCCGCGCGAATGTACAATTATTAACTAGAACTACGCTGGTAATCATGGCCGCGCGGCTGTCCGCGTAACAGCAGATAAGGGAAATGTCGGACCTTCACCGATTTCTCTAATATTTTCAGTGGTATGGTATCTCCCGAGCCAGGGGCTATTTACAATAAAAGCATAACTACTTACATTACTATTACATTAATATCATTAAGATAAAAGGAAAATAAAGAGAAATACTGAGATAAATCTAGAATTAAAATATAAACTATTCTTAAATGCAACTAATCCTAATATAAAAATTGGAATCAGTACTAGAAGTATAAAAATATATATGTACAAGTATAAAAATAAAGATAAAATTATATACAGTTCATACACTGGCACCCTGCAAACTTCATACCATTTAGGCCAGTGCGAAATTGTGCTAAGGTGGTCGAAGATTTGGCGTAAGCTGGCAACTGGTTCCACAAGTGGGCAACTATATACTGAAAGGAGGGTTGCATGACAAGGCTGTTATATGGGGGCTGCACAACATTTGAGCCTCTACCTCGTAAACTGTAATTAGTTAACCTAGGTTTAAAAATAGGTCCGCAATGCGTACGTGTGGGGGCTTGATAATTTCAAATTTGATTCTTTTTTTTTGTGAATTCATTTAGTACATTCAATTACCTTAAGGCTGCTATTTATTGCGGGAAATAATCTTTGCAATTTTTTGCAAATCGCCAAATTTAGTAGCTGCAGTAATTTCTACTCGCGAAATTTACCCTGTTTTGCAGTTTAAGCAAGATCAAAAAAGGACGCTTTTTGACGTTTTTCATATCTTTCATCTGAACACTTTCTCTTTAAGTTAACAGGTTCTTTTGTGTTAACAGGTTCTTTTTACTTTTTCTTTTGTGATTCTCATGAACATGTACCACATCAGATTGACTATCACTGATTAAGACACCTTTGATTTCAAAAGGAACAACCCCTGTTTGTAAGCATGACAACTGCAAATATGATACGAAGTTTTCAAGTCCTTCAATGCTGAGCAAAGTGCAAGTCCCAAATGAATGGGGCATCCTATGTAAATCCCTTGAATGAGAGTCAAAAGTTTTAAAACTCTGCTGTGAAGTTTTAAAAATTGCAACTGTATTAATACCAATAGTTAGCAAACAACAATTGTAGTTTTGCTGAGAAAAAAACCTCTTGAAGTGAATTTTGAAGAGACATAAACGGGCCATCGTTAGATGTCATAAACACACTTCCTGTTAACGACTCACTGTATTGTAATGTATACAATTTGTCAAAAGGTGAAACAATGCCTGGCACATCAGTTAAGAGCAAATAATCATTTATTCGCACAGAATATCTTATAGAAGTGTACAGGTTATTTCCAATACCCAAAATATTATTCAAAGTTGAAGAAGTCCACAAATTAACATCTTCTATATGATGGTAAATAATAGCACTAAGTTACATTGCTACACATTGTTAACCAGCATTTTCTCCAAAGAGCAATTCATTTCCTTGGCTGTAGTCAGCACATACTATACTGTTGTTGTTGGGTCAATGATATCAAATATTGTAGGGCCTGGATTTTCCTCCACATCATTTGCTTCTCTTATAATCAATTGATTATAAATATTGTAGAATGTCATTTGTGTGAACCAAAACTTCACTTCGTTCCACATTTTGTATTGTTCAACAACTTGTTTCAACGTTGGTAAGTAAAACACATTCAAATAAAACATCATTAACATCACGTTCCAAAGTTGTCATGACTGCCGATCCTGGACCGATATTGTTCAACTGACATCCCCATAGTCTTTTAAATCTCCAGCTACAGTTTTTAAACAGTACAAAAAGAAACCACACGAAACGACATGCCAAAATCCAATATGGCCGATTTCTACTCGACACGCACCGCCGACCTCATCCCCAGGCTCTCTCTCATTTTCTTTCCCATCTCCGGCCTCAGGCTTCCCTCAGGCTCCTTCGCAGAAGACCATGTGACACAAGCAAACCCACGCACAAATAAATAAATAAATCCCTCAGTCGATGCCAATGTGTGGGCTTTGCCCCCACAAAAAACTGGGAAATATAATTTGGGTCATCGAGTCTAAAACACTTAAAAAATGAAATGAGTGAAAGTCGACGATTATATTCCGTGAACAAATATCACATTTGTTTGGATCAAATCTTTTATTTTTTGAGAGGTGGTTTTCAATGCACTCCCCAATTTGCATTTGAAGACCCCATAATTTAGCATTTAGCATAATTTCCTCCCTACCTCTCCCTCAGCACGGCTTTGCTTACGTCATTTTTTCTCGATCTATTATTGGTGGCCATTTTGAATAAATTAAAAATATTGAACTGTCACCTATACTACTACTTATAACATCCTATAACTGGAAAACCATAGTATTATACTTCTCAAAACAGGCAAAAGTTGGTATTTGCTGTAGGCAGTATGTTCCAACATATTGATGATGAATCAGCTAGTGCACAGAATGAGCCTTTCTTAAAATTTTAAAAATATTTTCAAAGATTAAGCATGTGCTATACAAATAAGTAATATTAATTCCATAGCCACCCAACGGTATCACAGACAGACAGCTGCAGGCAGCCATCTGACATCATGGCCCTGTTGAAACTTGAGGATTTTTTCCATCACATTCATTTTACAACTCTACAAGAGTTGTACAATGACTGACTGCTTCAGTTGAATTGAACAATCAATTGCTGACTACCATCTTAGTTAATTTTTCATTTTTTTCAAAGTTATTTTTTGTTTATGAACACAAATGTCACTTCTGCATTTTTTTCATCAAAAGATGTCCATTTCACGTTGCGTTTCCCAGGGATTATAAAAAAAACATGCAGCTTGAAGGAGAACATTTTCAGTGGCTTCACACTTGAAAACGAGGATTCATATTATTTGCACTGTAAAACATTTATTCCAATTACATACATGACAATTTCTTTTACAAGTGCGCTTCGTGCTGGAGCTCCGTTTGACCGTTGCTTCGTTAACAACATCTTTGCTTCCTGATTGGATTACGATCACCGCACCAAGCCCGCAATGAGGTGGGCTATTGTTTAAGCACAATCACACCGAACGATTATCAATCCCGAACCATTCCCTTGGGATTGCTAACAGCTTTTTTTACACTACATAGAGTCTAAAGCGCATACGCATTAGACTCAAAAATGCGAAACAATTTTGAATATTATTAACACACTAGAGAGGAGTACGGAACCTGTTAAACTGGTCTTGTGGAGTACAAATAGCATCAAACCGGTTTTGTGGAGTAAAAATATTGTACAAGCGTGGTTAGATAATATTGTAATGTCTTCATCATGAGTTATGTTCATCTTGGGGTTTTTGTAGTTTATAGTTAAACTGTTCTTGCCATAACTGATGTATAGGAATGGTATAGAGACAAGACGGAAATTTATCTTTGCTAAGGATACCGGCATAGAACTACATGTTTTCTGCAAAACAGTAATGCTAAGCCTATTTCTTGTTATTGGATCGTTACAGTTATTGTTTAAATCAGGCTTTAGATAAAGAAACAGATCAAGTAGTTGTATTTCCCTTTCATTTGATCTTTTATTGATGTAACATTTTGTTTGAGACTGTTGTAGAATCTCACAACCTTCACAAAGGGTAATTGCTAAGAGCACTTGTCGCTTCTGTTGGTGTAAATCTCACCTGTGTGATAAGCTGAAATCAATTCATTAATACAACTCAATAATTAAACTGAATTAAAACGGAAACTTAGAAGCGTTTAGCGCATTATGCTAAATATTAAATACTTCTTGTTGTCGGCCGGAGCCTGGCATGACTACCAACAATGTGTCGATTGCAAATCGCTGACGAAGGCAAGGGTTTTTAGCCCTCAAAATATGGAAAACAGGGGATTGTAAATGGTCCTCTATGTCCAGGTTTGTATATTTATGTAAGCTTTTGACTCTATGTTACATGGAAACTTCATAAAAGTGATAGGAAACACAGGAAACGCGACTGAAGCTGCTTTGACATTGATTATTTACTTCGTAATGCGTAATGTTTTACGAGCCCATCTTGGAAGCTTATTTGTACGTAAACTTAGGACTATGACAAAGATTACGTGTGTACATAGTCATCAGAAAAATACTGTGAAGAAAAAAACATCCCTGAAAAAAATGGCGACTAAAAGTTAAGATCTGGCGACCAAATTTTTTGGATTCGTCGCCAGCTGGCGCCTTACTAAAAAAGTTAATTTCGAGCCCTGAGACATGGATGAACTGATCGACAGGTTCAGATGCTGCTTGATGCGCTTGACGAAAAGAGTGCCGTTCGAAATGCAAATTCTTTTGAGGGATGAAATACGCCTCCAGGCTATTTAGAGCTTCTGCATAGGAAGTACCAGTGTCCGATAGTGTAGAAAAGATGTCTTGGACAGCTGGACCCGCAGTGTGAAGAAGCAAAGCTCGTTTACGATGGTCGGCTGTAAATCCTTTTGCATCGATGTAATATTGTAGTCGGGTTTTCCACCGAGTCCAGCGTGGGCCGACGTTGGCCGCCTGTTCATAAGGATCGAAGGGTGGTACAGAGGTGATGTCTGCCATCCTCGTCGCCAAATATTGTGTTCTCAGTGAATAAACAACAATCTTTTGAGGAACACAACTGGCATGTTTAATTCCGCCAATTACGAAAAATATAGAACAAAATGGACCACTCTCTGCAACTGCGATGCGCGAATCACAATAAGTAAGCCAAAATATAAAATAATGAAAATTGAGTAAGGTACTTTTTCCTATTATTGCTTGTGTGTGTGTTGTGTTAGCACCTTTTTTTCTTTTTCTATACGCATTGTATTAGCTTAAGCTCCGTAAGTTTCGTAGGTACGTTATAGCTACAGTAAGTTTGTAAGTTTCTTTTCTTCAGTTCTACCTTCGTGTTAGTATAAATTTCATATAATTTTATTATTTGTATTGGAAATATCGTTTCGTAAGTAGTTTATGTATCATATTGTAATTAGTGTAACGTAGATTTGTATTTTGTGATGACCATAGCCAGTATATAACGTCACGTTGTTGTTTCCTTTTGTAAAATGCTTTCTTTCCAACAGCGGAAGACATTATCCCCCTCCCAAATTTCCCCTTCACTGAATATAGTTGACAACCCCCACCCCGCTTAGGGTGAAGTACTGTACTATTCCACAAACTTTGAAACAAACTTAAAATGCTCTTTGCATTCTGCATTGTGACTAGCTGGTGGGAAATAGTTGTCTTGTATTCATTTTGATTTAATGTGGCAATTTTGTGAATAAAAGTGGTGAATTGAGATGCTGCAAGCGTTCAGTACACATTAAAGATCTAACCTAGAAAGAAGTTAACTAAGATATTATTACATATCTTTTGTGTGAAATCTTTAGAATAGTCAATTAACTGACATCAAATCTCAAACCTATGTTAGATCAATATTTAATAGTTTGCACCAATTGCTTTTCAATTCCTTTTCATGTGCTCATGTGCAAATTAGAAGTAATGTTGTTAAAAAACATGGCCTAATTATTTTAAAGAGGGCAATTATCATTTATAAATATGAACCATGAGTATACCATATTTTTTAATTAAAAAAATCAAGAGTACTCTAAACTTTCACAAAACACATATCAAATTACGTCGATTCAAGTTGCCTTTATAACACACCAAAGGGCAGTACTACAGGACAGTACTGCACCTGATTGTTCCTTGCGAGGAGCGCAGTCTCGATCTCAACACTCCTCGCGAGGAGCGTAGACATTGAGATCGACACGTGCGTGTCTCATTTCACTCACGCGAGGCTGTTTTGTTGGCGCCGACATACATGTGCAACAGTAACAAGTGAATGTACGAAGTTCTCCAATAAAAGACTTTAACTCCACGGATTCTCTTGAAATGGTTTATTCGAGTCTGGGTTGTCCACATTCCAGCTTATTCCCGAAAAGAGGACGTTACAGCGCTGTAAGACACGCTGCGGATCATTGCAGCATATAATAAATATAGTGAATTGTTTCTCGGAAATTTTACTGTAAAATACTTGATAGTATTCTGACAGTTAAAATATTGGATGTTATTAATCATCGAAACCATTCGTTTCTGTGCGATATTTTAAGACAAAGAACCGCGTATTATGATAAAAGTGTGATTTAAATCAGGCGTGCGAGAGCCTTTGTGTTGCTGTTTCTGACTGCTTACAAAGAAATTAATTTTAACAGACATCACGTACCACACAGAAACGTCGCAAAACATCTCAAGTTACATTTTTTTTCCACTGGAGACCAATATACCCTTTTCTGTTGATAAAACCTTGTTTACAAATACACATTATTCATTATCCATTTTGGACAAAAGTCAACTGCATGTAACTGATTTAATTATAGGAAAACACAGAAACTGTAGACATTTGACGGCACGCCAGAATTTAGCTTTCACGAACGAAAACATCAAAAGCATTTGCTTCCCCCTTCCGCTCAGGCTTATTGTGCATAGGTTAAATGGTTTAATTCAAACAATATGTGGAATTACAGTCCAGCTATAAGTGAAAAAGTTATGTGTCAGCTAGTTAGGGTGATTTATTGTAGTCACAGAAGCGTGGTTTGTTTGCATGCACAGATAGACCACGAAAATATAAACTATCGATAAAGTACCTGAATTCCTCCGCAAATTTGTGACATTATTATAAGGATTTTCAAATGAAATTAAAATCGCAAGGATACCAGATAAAAACGCCATATTCAAGTTGCAGATGCAAAAATTGCGACTATTTCTATGATCAAACTTGTTATCGGTTTGTACCGGTAATCCATTTGCAAATACGGAGACGCAACTAGTTTGTTTACATATAATAAGTAACAACTTCACTTCAGTTAAGGTTTCAGTAATATAGGGGAACGGATTCAGAACTTACACAAACATACCTACCTTGTGCGAAAAGTGTGGCTGCCAAAACTCCTCTGTCCTGCAAAGAAATGGATGCGTTTTAACATCACAATCACGCTCGCTAAATATGCCGTAACGGGAGAGAAAAACGTAATTACCACAATGTACATGTGCAGTACCTGAATGTATTGGAGCTCTGCTTTTCATTTGCTTTTGGTAAGAGAGCCAAGGACTGCATTTAATCAGACTTGTTTTCAACTTGTTGAAAAGTAAGAACACAAAAAGGAAAAAAAAAAGTTCCGTGTTTGTACTCGCCAAACAAAAGTCCCAAAGTCACAGAAGTACCGGTCACGATCAATGTCGAAAACAACATCACCTTGCAAAACCAGTTATCCTCGAGTTCGTGCATTTGACTTATTTTCTTGTCTTCCGTGTCAAAACCTGTTTTCCTCAATTCCTCACATTTTACTCCAACCTTGTTCAAACCGCACAACTCCCAAGGTTTGCACAACTCCCAAGGGACTGATATATGATGCTGTGATTGGTTGTTTTGATGGTTTATCTAATTTTCCTCGCTCCCAAGGGAAATACACATGCACCCTGAAAACAACTAGGGGATGCCCTTAGGCATCCCCAAAAAAGCAGCTCTGTGATAGGGTAGGGATATTTGGTGTCTTGTCTAATATAGCGTTGCAAAATCAGCTTAACATAGTCCTTTTATATACTAGGATAGGGTTTCAGAGTCCCCCCTCCATAAAAATATTTATATACACACATTGAGAACTTCCCCCCCCCCCCCCCCCCTTCCCCCTAGCAATATTTTGCATCCTTTTGCAATTAATAGGGTAAAATGGCACAATAGTGAAATAAGATATATTTATTTGCATATTGCAGGAACAATGTGCTTGATTTGGTTCAAAAAATAAGTGAAACATTAACAAATGAATAATATCGGCATTGCAACTCTAGATACTCTCTCTTATAACGAATTATACATTTGCCTCAAATGACTATTACTTTAATTTGTAATGTCCAGAAAAATAAAACCTATCCCATGTGAAGTCATTGAAATTAATGAAGGTCAAGGAATTCAGAAAGTTATGCAGTATTTTGTTGAAGGCTGGCTCATCTATAATTTCCAGGGATGAGGAGGCTTGATGACAACTACATTGATTTAAATGACCCTTATTCATAAGACGATATGAACATTTTTGAAAAAATGCAATAGCATATATCTTGTGGCCTAATTGACTTGCTTGATTTAGTTCCTAACCCTCGTTGAAGAAATAGAGCTACTATCTACTGGTTGAGGCATGTATAATGTGACCTTATATAGTCTAGACTTGGAAACAAAGTGGAAATGTATAGTGCTTTTTAAGGCAGTGTTTTGCAAGTTTAAGGTTGCTCAATACATATTCCGTGTGCTCTTAAGATTCAATGCTAACCAAAGTCCAAGCGTGTAGTTCAACGCTTTAAGAATAACAAACTTTAAATGATGTGCATCAAAAAGTTGCGATTGGGCATTTTATTCCCTGAACAGAAAGCTGGGATTTCTAGCAAACTAGTCGATAGATTTTTAAGGAATTTTGCAAGGGTGTAATTTAGAAAGAGAGAAAAATGTTGATTACAAAGAAATCTGTAATTAAACAAAGGAATTTTAAAACATTCCAGGACCATATGTGAAAGTATAAAATAGCTTGACACCCCCCTCCCTTTATCATAAGACGTCTTGTTGTGATCTGATTTTGTAATCAGTGGAAAAATTATTGACAAAGACATGCCAAATTTCTTTTCAATTTCTTACAAAGGAACAATAAATCAAAATAAAACATTCCCATTTCTTTTAAAATCTTTTTCCATAGTTAGTTCATAAAAGCAATAAACCACACTTTCTAGGGGTTTACTTGCACAATAAATCCCCTTGGGATGTTGGGAGAACACTTGAAAAGCTTGTAAATCACTCGCCTGATGACTTGTGATTTATGTATGGGTGTGTCAACAACTTAGTTGTTTTCATTGTCTTGATTAGGATATCGACTGACTTATCAGAAAGTGAGGAATCCTTGTCAACTCTCTCTGTTAGGAATAGTGAATCTGAGAAGTCAAGTGGCAAAGACAGTGAGAGTGGTGTTCAAGACACATTTTTAAAGTTGCTTCTGCAACAGACAGTCGGACTGGTGGTAAAGACACGGTGAATGTCAAAGTTACTTCCTCAGCTGCATCATCATAACTTATCATCAAAGCTGTTTTTGGAAAAGTTTTAACTAGAGATCAAGTCATAACCACATTGAAATCAACGTATGGGAGAAGAAGACTTAACTGAGAAGTCTCACCCAAGAGGTTCTTTCTCTTTTACCTCTGGAATTTGATGCATCAGGTTTCTAGGACACAGTGTTGCTGGGAGACTGTACAGAGAATTGGATTGCTTCGCCAGAAAACTTTGACATCAGCAGTGCAACATTCAGTACGTATAAAAACCACGACACTGGGAAAACAGGAATTTGGATTACACCTTTTGGCAGTCTTGTGATGTGCACTGACACATATCCAGGGGCAACCACTGATAATGAGTTAACTGCAGACTGTGGGGTGCTGGATATGATATAAGACGGAGGTGGTGCAGTGCTTACAGATAAAGGGTTTGGTATCAAAGACTTTTGTCATGCCAAAGGCTTGTCCCACAATCATCCTCCGATGAAGTTTGATGCACAGTATGAGGAGACTGATATAGCAAAGAACTTTGATGTGGCCACCCTACAAATAAGTAATGAAAATTACATCAGACGTATGCAGGATTGGTCAATTTTGAAAGCTTGCTGGCCAAAGAACAGGTTTGACATTTCAGGATGTGTATACAAAGTGTTGGCTAACATTTTTAATGTTGTTTGACCAAACCTGTCCAAAGGAGGCAACTAAATCAAAGTCAAGGGAACTGTCTCATAATGCAACAGCACAAGTTGCATTTTTCATTTAAGTCCATTAGTTACATTTTCATATAAAGTCAGTGAAGTTACTTCATAGGGTCATAACCTTTCAATTACAAACCTGTCCAGCAGTCAATAGCAAAGTTGTAGAACTACCTTCTTCCAGTGCTCTTCTCTCCCTGCCATGACCAGTGTTATGGGTATTTCTTTTATACATTGTTGGTTGCAACATGCCTCCTCTAATTCTCTTATTACTTTAATGGCATCTGTTTTCACTTTAAGTTTGTTCTTCACACTCCCTGTAAGAATGTGATGCATTGTGATATTTATTTAAAAATTTCGATTAGTGTCTCACAATAAGAAATGAAAGAAATGTTTTGGCCAAAAACCATGGTATCGTTTGGGAACGTTTGTCTGTCACTAACTGGGTTTTTTGTTTGGTGTTCACACCGCAGATACTGTTTTCTTTCTTTACTTCTTCTTGTTTTTCATCCTAAGTGAGCAAGGCAAATCCAAAATGGAAATTATTTTTCATGCAGTAGATGTTCGCATGTATGATTATTAAAGGGCAGTATCACGAGAATTCTTCTAAGTTTTTGTGCAAACTATGCTGAATTTATAAAGCGGCACTCATTGATCAACAAAATAACCATTAAATGCCAAAGGTCGTAAATACACTCTCTAAGATGTGTATAAACCATAATCAATGGTTTTTTAGTAATTTTCCTCCAAATAACACTGTCAAACTTGAAAACGTCAGCCTGACGTTTTCAAGTTTTAGACCATTTCTTTCGCACCCATCCATAGCTACTGCAGTTTTAAACAACTTTCATGAGTAGTACAGTGCGTTTTAGCAAGGTTAGGCAACTATTAGTGGATTTCCAATTAATACCAGCACCTTCATTAGACTTTCGAGTAGGGCTAAATCTTGATGAGACTGCCCCTTTAACTAGAACTTGGCTGGCTAACATGGCCAAGTGAATGTACAATTATTAACTAGAACTAGAACAAGGCGATGTACAATTATCAACTAAACTAGGCTGGTTAACATGGCTGTGTGAATGTACAATTATTAACTAGAACTAGGCTGGTTAACATGGCCATGCGAATGTACGATTATCAACTAGAACAAGGCGAATATAGCTAACTGTCGTGGGTCGTGGGTAGAAGTCGTGGGTTGTGGGTGTGCGTAAAGTCGTGGGTGTGGGTAAAAGTCGTGGGTAACAAAAAACACTTTAACACCGTTTTCCAGAGTTAGACTCCAAATCGCTTTGTGTACTCTGTGGACAAGAATTGGCACGGTAATAACACCGGGGAGGGTGGGAGAAGGGAAAAGAGGCTCATTTTTATAGGACTCGCACCAGGACTCCTTTCTCAAAATCGTTTGTGTGGAACTATTATTTATTTAATAGCAAGAATCGTTATCAGCATTCTATTTGTATAGTTAAAACAAACGGCTTTCGCTTAGTTTCTAGGCATATTCATGTATTCGTTACTTGTCACCATGTTCGGGCAATAAACCTTGCAAATAGCATAGAGTAGAACGACCTATCCAATCAAAGCGCGACAACCAAAACAGCGAGCGGTTTGCTCTTGACGGTAGTTTATGCTTTGACAACATAGCGATACGTTTTGTTTTAAACTTTGCCCGTTATAAAGGACTTTTTGGAAAGGCAGGTCAACAGAAACATGCCTAACAGAACTCAAGAATACAATAAGAATAAACTTATTCTTTAAAGGCGGAATGAGGGCAAACAAGGGCCGATAAGTTAAAAGGAAGATAAGACTGTCATCCGAATTTATAACGAATATTTCGTGTTTCTGAATAGTTTCAAATTCATGGAAACCTCAAAATATTATTTTTCCAATGTAGGAAAACACCAACGGAGTAATTAAAAACGAGAAATAAACAAGGATTACGAATGGCTTACTTGATAAACTTTGCCAATTTTAAGGTACAACACCAGCTGAAAATGTCGCTTGGCCGGATGTTCAAACTGTATGAATTTTATTCCCAATAAGTTGCTTTATCTCATTTCACTACATCAGCGTACAAAATGGCAGAGGAGTCGCTATTGGACTCCACTACCGATCGACCTAAATATACAAATCTGAAAAGGACAACTCACAGAACAACTCGCAGCACGTTGTTTTCTTCCGGATCCTCGGTCGAAAAGGCGAATGATTTACATGCAAGTTTTACTATCCTTTGTTCAGTTAACCATGACGCCTGAAAAATACCGATATGAGCGTGCAGCGGCCGTGGGAAAGAATTTCAACCTCAAAGAAAGAACAGACAGGGGAATTGGAGCCTGGGAATCAGAGAAACCGTTGCTTTGTAATAAAAGCCTAGCCCTAACATTTAAGAAGTAGCTTTGTTTTAAGTTTCTGTTCTTGTAGTTTTACAAAGAGAAATGTTTTCAAAATGAAATAATGTTCTCCTTCTTTAAAGCTCCCCCCTCTCTCTCAAAGGGAAGGACCATTATTTCAGTCTTTGGAAGGGGGGGGGGGGGTGATGACAAATATGTTGGATAAAAAAATCGTTTGCCGGGCCTAGAAATGCATAATAAATTGTTGCAAACATGATATGTATAACACAAAATAGTTTGCATTTGGAAAAAAAAATGTTTGCAAACATGTCGACCAGACACAAAAAATATAGCGCGCCTAGCCTAGCCTGTTCCAGGCTCTCTTTTGTTGACGAGAGTGAAAAGAGTGGGCACTACATGTGCAGGGGCAAAATACAAGCCTTGGACCGCTTAAACTTGACTTTATGGAGCAAAGGTATGGACGTTACCTTTCTTCTTTTCTCTCATCCCTAGTCGTACCAATTCTTTTTTGCAGAGTACACTAAGCGATTTTACGACTTTAAGACTTTCACTGAAAAAAAATAAACTTGCAGTGTATAAAGCCATCTGTAAGCTATTCAATTAATATTACGAATTATTATTAAGTTTCCCAGGGAAGACACCCCTTTCACCAAAATGGATGTGTCCTTGGCTTATTCCTTTTTGCACAAGTTTGTGATACTACAACATGGGGCTTTCTCTGATTCAGAAGCCGAAAATAACCCCACAAATCAAGACACAACAAAGGGAAGAAGAAGAAGAAAGGCTGGCAAAGTCAGTGGGTGACAGCTGGCGATAAAGCAAATGAAAAAGGAAGAGAAAAATTATAAGGGAGAAGATGCGCCAGCCCAGAACACAGCCCCGACAAAGTATCCTCCTCCTTTCATCGAGGCGGTAGAGGAAATGAGGAAAACTCTTCTTGAGTTTTCCTCAGAAGCCGAAGAACGTGACAATTTCACAGAAGATCAAGTGTCTGCCATGCGAGTTTATATATCCCAGAAATATGGTCTAACATCTAAGGAAAGCAAAGCCAGCAGTTTTCTCAATAAGCGTTTGTAAAAGTGTCGCAGTTCAGCCTTATGTTGACCCATTCCTGGCTCGTATTATTTTTTTAAGCCGTATGAATAAAAGTCAGCCAAGTTTGTTAATGGCATTCCTCTCTTCTAGCATTGGCTGTTTACTTTTGATTGGTCGTGTAAAAGACGCCCTATGCATCCCACGGGCCAATGGCGCAACAAGCCTAGATGACCAGTTTGATGATGACTTCATTGTTGTTGGCACTGGCATAATTTCTTTAAAGTCATTCCTCAAAGTCACTTTGCCGTCATTTGACATCACCAGCGATTACATCACCCGAAGTGCATTGCTAGATTAATCTCGGAGTTATCGATTTTCGCAGGGTTGTCAACTAAGGCCAAATGGATTGGATTTTCACTTCGATCTAAAGGGGAAATGTGTTTTAGTCAATGTTCTAGTTGAACTGAAGCAGAAGTTGAATGGAGTTTGGCTTGAGCTGGTTCATCTGATTCAGGGAATCCATGAAATGTGAAGGATTCACCACTCAAACCACTTGGTTAAATTCTTCGCTGATCAGCTAAACAGCTGTATACAGAGAACAAAAATTTCAGCCGTCTGTTTATTTGTAGTATATTATACGTATACATGGTGAAGGTTTTAGCATTTGAAAATGATGCTGTCTATCTGGTTTAGATTGTAAAAAAACCTGGCCACTTACCTTATTTCAATAGCTTAAATTTGAATGACTTAAGGTGGCTGAACACAGTTTTCGATACCTGTGTTGCATTTTCAATTTTTCCAAAACCGTTGATTCCTGGGTCTCCAAAATTAGCATAACATAAGATAAAAAGATAGACTTCTGTATTTTGATATTTTAGTTGACGTGTATTTTGTTGCCATGGTAACATGACTGAATATAAACACGCCATAAAAATCGGGTTTTATATATTTGCAGAAAATTTAGTCATTAGATTTTCTCCATCCCTTGCATGTAACAAACTTGTAACATTGCTCGCATGTTAACACTATTCTAATAATATTTTAACAGAGAGATTTTCAGCTATCCTCTGTTTAAGGTTCACTGAATTATTTACAATTTTCTCTGTTAAATTTAAATTTTTTTTGAATAATTCACTTTCTTGTTTCCTCTAGTATTTTCCTGCCAAATTTTATGAAATTCTAATGAGTGGTTCTCGAGAAATGTGCGCATTTCCAAGAAAGCTGCTAAACTGATTCAATCACATTTTTTTGACCTACTACGCATGCGCTGCATTTAAGTGGGTTCTTACGATAACGACAAAAACCGGCAAAATCACTGGATTTTTTGTTTGTTAACTTTTTCTGACATTCCATACAAACAAAAGACTAAAACATATAACACATTGTGTCATTTTAAAAATAATAATATCACATGCAGGAACGGCATAGAACAAATAAATCTTCGCTTTATCGGCGCCATGTTTCATCTTCGTAATCATTGTGCGCGCGCTGCCTCGCATCAGCAATGAAGACTGCAGAGCACGCGCAAAAACTGTGTTCGGCCACCTTAATTAGAATAATTTTGAATGGTTCCATCAAATTTGAATGAGTGCTCGGGTATCCTACTTTTATCTTGCAGTATCATCTTAATTCTTTCAAGGATTATCTTTTGTAACTTGTTATAACATTATTTTTATTTTTCTTGGGCATATTTCCTGTAACAAGGGAACCCACTCGTTCCCGCCTCGAATGAAATGCAACTCTCTCCCCAGTCCCAACTGCTTCAGAGAGAAAACACTGAAATCCAGTGTCAACAGCTTCAACTCCTCAAGAAAATGACACTTCCTATTGGAAAGCCGCCTGTCTTTAGTGGCACCATCATGAAATATCCGAAGTTGTCAAGGGCCTTTGACGCCCTAATCGAAGAGGATGCCGTCAAGCCCAGTCACAAACTTTACTATTTGGGAGAATACACAACTGGAAGGGTTCAAACTATGATCAGTGGCCTACTTGGCCTTCAGACAGAAGATGCCTACCACAGGACGAGAAAGATTCTCAAGGACCGCTTCGGCAACCCATTCATGGTATACAAAGGATATCGCCAAAAATTAAGGGTGTGGCCTAATTGTTCTACAGCCACCGAGCTGCAAAAATTCAGTGATTTCTTAGTGATGACAGAAGAAACTATGAGAAAAGTCAAGTACCTCAAGGAGTTTGACAACTTCTCCGCACTGTCAAGAGTTCTTAAAGAAAGCAGTTACAGAGAGGAAAGCATTTGCTAGAGCAAAGGGCATGTGCTTTGCGTGCTTAGCCAGAGGACATATGACACAATAATGCGAACAAAAAAAAAGATGTTGAATCTGTAACCGCACGTGACCGCCCTTCACCTTTACGAACCAGTCACACCTAAGAAAGAGGAACAGCTACAAGGCTCAAACGAAGAAGAAACAGCCAACGCAATAAGCAGTTGCATGAGCGTTTGTCACAGCAACAACTGTAATGCAACAATCAACACAAAGAGTACACTAATCGTTCCAGTTTGGCTCCATCACAAGAACAATCCTGAACTTGAAACCCAAGTGTATGCAGTCCTTGACGATCAGAGTGACACCTGCTTCCTGACAGATGAGACCTGTGAGAAACTCGGTCTTACTTATAGGGCTAACAATGCAAAAAAAAGGAAATAACAAAAAACATAGTTCATAAACGTTACCAGCAAGAAAAAAAAACAAAAGAGAATAAAAGATATAGCGAGAAACAAAAACCAAAAGGAAACTAAATGTTTTGTATAATATTCCATTTCTTAATATAGATATCGTATTTACCGGATTTGATAGCAATATGTTTTTCTAATGCTAATTTGTCGCGAACGAGAGATATGTACTCGTTAAACTGAACTTTATTTTTTAGGCCGGCATTAATGTATAAAAAGATAATAAGATGGTTTAGGGAAATACCATATAAGACATCTAAGTTCGAAGGATGGACACATTTTCTACTATGAACATTGTACCAGTCTTGAAAATCTACCCAGAAAGATTTTGCTTGAGTACATTCTATAAAAAGGTGCCAGATGGTATGGAGCTCGGAAGGGCAAAAAGGACAAGTTGGGGAGTCAACTTTCTTCATCTTGTGTAATAAGCTATTCGTAGGTAGGATGCGATGAATGATCTTGTACTGGAACATCATCATTTTGGTTTCTCTTGTAACGTTAAAGGGTAAAAGATAAACCTTACGCAGGTTATTCTTTTCTACTCCATATTCAGTAAGTTCCCTTTCTGCAGTGGGGGAGGTAACTTTTCCAGGGATAACAGTTTTTCATAGAAAGTTTTGCAACTCAACAAATCACTTCTTGAATCAAGGGGTGTGATGAGTAGTTGGTTGTTAGAGTTTAAAAGCTTTTTCCACGAGCGAGGAAAAGCAGAAATGATACTGTAATACTGTAGAAATTTAAACTTTGTCTTGAATTTTTCGCAAAGAGAATTAAGGAGGCTCACAATAGTTTCAGCAATTTCCAGTGCTTAAACTTTGATGGGCCAGTACTACAAACCATTATCAGTTGCTGCTACAATAATGATATCAAACAAATGTCCAATCATTGCTGAATAAGTTAAAGTCATTTTTATGACGTCACTTGTTACCATAGCAACAGTTTAACCTGTTAAAAACACCCTTAATTTTCCATTTAAGTGCTTATAACTCAAAAACGAGCACGGTGACCCCCATTTTTTATTATTCAATAATTACCAGCATGTTAAGATGCAACTTTTCGCAAAGTTAAAAAAAAAATTATCTAGCGGTTTCAGAGCCACCTTAAAATTCCGAAAATTTAATTTGGCTCTGAAACTGCTAGATAATTTTTTTTTTAACTTTGCAAAAAGTTGCATCTTAACATGCTGGTCATTATTCAACAATAAAAAATGGGGGTCACCGTGCTTGTTTTTGAGTTATAAGCACTTAAATGGAAAATTAAGGGTGTTTTTAACAGGCTAAACTGTTGCTATGTAACCATTGACGTCATGAAAGTGGCCACAACTTCTTAAGTAATGATTGGACATTTGTTTGATATCATTATTGTAGCAGCAACTGATGAGGATTTGTAGTACTGGCCCATCAAAGTTTAAGAGCTGGAATGTGCTGGAAACAAGTGGGAGCCTCCTTAAAAGATAGAAAATGATTTTTTTCTCTATCAAGTACGTCTAATATGTGAGTGACTCCAGTCTGATGCCAATGTGGGAAATATACCGATTTTTTATTAACAATTAGAAACCTGTTGTTCCAGATTACTTGCTCTAGTACCTCAGATTTATTTTGAGGATCGGTCAAAGCAATTTTCTGCCAGTGGGCTATGATGTTTTTGTAAAATCTTTGTGGTTCCATACAAAGTCAAAAATAATTCTATTCACTTCTTCAGCACATCGAGGTGGCATTTCCATGGACCTGCAGATGAATATGACTTTTGAAAGGGCTAGAGTTTTAACCATGTTTATTCTTCCATAAACAGAGATATCCCTTTGAGACCAAAAGTTTAAAGTCTTCTGTAATTTTGACAGCTTGTCAAAGAAGTTTCTCTGGTCTGACAAATTGTCGTTGTACGAGAAGTGTGTACCTAGAGCGTCGACAGGTTCATCCATCATTTGAAGGTTAAAAATTTTATCTTTTCTACATCTCATTGAGCCAAGCCATAACATTTCAGACTTAATCATTTATCTTTAGCCCTCCACACTTTTCAAAATGGGAGACCAATACAAAGAGGTTATTTACGGTTTTTGTTTTTTTAAGCTGTACTTGTAAGCTTTGCAATTTATCAATAGAAAAAAAAACAAAAAAAACTGGGAATGATGGACGCTGTTGAAAATATCAAGACTATGAAAATCAATGGCCTTATCATTTCTCGCCACAAGCTAGTCGACATTGAGCTTCCGAAATCATATACCAGATATCAGATTCCTGCCAGAAAGGAACAAATTCAGCGACCTGAAACTGTGCAAGCCTGGAACCACCTTCGTTCAATCGCAAACAAGATTCCCCTGTACTATAAGGACCTCAAGGTTGTCGTACGTATTGATCAAGCCTCGTGAGGTGATTCCTGAGGCCTTCCAAGGGGGGTTCTGATGTCACTTTGTCGCTCATTTTCCATCCCACCTGTCGCCTATACGGCTTGAGACAAATGTTGCTGTCGCAAATTGTCGCTTTTTTAACATCAGTTTCTGTCATCTGTCGGTGTTCTGGAACAAGATTGTCGCTACATTTTTAGCAATTTTGCAGCGATGTCGCCTGTCGTCAAAACCCCTTGGAAGGCCTCATTCCTGAAAGGCCCTGAGACCCCTACGCTATTCGTACCGCTCTTGGCTGGGGCTTAATTGGTGCCTCACTCTCAAGTAGCGAAACAGAAAGAGACGACAGCATTGTCTCTGACTGTTTTCGAATATCGATGAAAGAAATCTGCTTGGAAGAAACTCCAAAACGAAGCTTTGTTCAGCAAACACAATGCAAGGAAGTAATCAATCCCCTCACAGTCACAATGTTGGAGAGAGATTTTTCGGAAGGTCAAAGGCACTGCAAGACGCTGTCACAAGATAAAAGATTCTTGCAAAAGATGAAAGATGGCATCCACCTCACTAAAGACCACCATTATGAGACGCCCTTGCCGGTTCGTCAAGACAAGCTCAAGCTTTCATCAAACAGGAAAATAGCTGGCACCCGACTCCATCAGTTAAAAAGACGCTTTGCTAGAGACCCCAAATACAAGAACGATTACGTCTCTTTCATGAATGACATGATCAGAGCTGGTTGTGCTTAAAGAGCACCGAAGAAGAATGCAAAGTCATGTTACATCCCACATCACGGTGTATACCACCCCAAGAAACAAGGAAAGATCAGAGTTGTGTTCGATTGCTCTGCAGAATTTGAAGTCCAGTCCCTTAACCAGCAGCTACTACAGGGTCCTGACTTGACTAACTCACTGCTGGGAGTCCTGTGCCACTTTCGCCAAGAACCTGTCGCATTTGCATGTGATATTGAGTGGATGTGCCACCAGGTGAGGGTCAATGAAGACAATTGGCATCTTGTTGGGGCTGGATCCTTGCCAGGATGTGCTAATCTGGTTCTTAAAACCACTGCCAAAGACAACGAAAGGAAGTTCGGAACTGAAACTGCAGAGTTTCATTGGCAAATTTCAGCCTGCTGCCAATTTCTGAAAGTGTTTGGTGTGCAAGAGAAACCTAAGCCGATGGTTTCAAAGTTGCTTGCTCAGGCTTTGATTGATAAGAAATATATCTGTGTTAGTGACTCAGCCGACTATGCTAATTTAACATTAAGTGAGATTACTCTTCCTTCTGACAAAGACACCCGAGAAGGTGACGCCCAAAACCCCAGAAGAGTTGCATTTAATATCTCCAAAACAACCCTCAAACTTCTGATGGAATTTATCTGAGAGAATTTAGAGAGGTTTAGCCTGTGGGGCCTCATTAACATGCTTGACATCAACATAGCCATTGTGTCAAGCTTAGGAGAGGTTAGCCTTCGAATAATCAGCCCAGGTGATGCATCCAACAACGACCACAACCTCAACCGAATGGCACTTCTAGGCCATAAATCCGAGGAGCATTACCACAGCCTGGACTACATTGGGACTCCTTCGACTGAGAAAGGTGAAGACATTGTTGACTACATGAAGAAGAAGCATGGAGAAGGAAAGATCTCTGAGGAAATTTGCCCAAAGTACGGTCAGAAGTTCAGTTGCCTTTCAGCGGGAATTTTTGAGGATGACAGTGGTGTAATGTATTATTATGCCGACGAGTGTTATGCTTGTGAAGTTTGCTGTCAAGATGAAGAATGGTACTCGTACCACATGTAATACTTTTGATGTTTTTTTTACATTAAATTTGATCTGTTATACTAAAAGTAAAAAGTAAAAGCCAAGACTTTGGATTAGGCTATGCATAAATGTTTTGTTTTACAGAATGCTTTGAGAAATTAATATTTGTTGGAATTGATTCTACACTAATTGATATTAGGAAGACATTTCCCTTAATTTAAGTTTGATTCCTTGCGTTTAATTAATTTTTTTAAAGCTTGTAATTTTACCAAGAAAATATTTTGATTAAAAATTGATGCGCAGCCAGGGTGAGACATGATAAAAATTACAATAAAAACGTTCACTGGCTTAGAATGTTTTAAAAGAATATGAGCTTTTGCCTGTCGCTCTACAGCCTTGGCAAATAAAAATGGAATACGAGATGAATATAATATTCAAAAAAAGGTGAGATAAAAAGAAAGAAAAATATGAATAAAAGCAAAGTGAAATTGTGCTAATTAGGTGACTATTTCTTAAAAAGAATACAATACTGGTTTGGAATCGGCTTGGAGTTATTGTCAGCATGCTCAGTAGCAGAGGTGTGCCAAGCTTCCAAAGTTTTTCTAATCCGAAAAGAGCCTTTGTCAATGACACTAGAATTGTCAAAGTCTATGCGATGGTCGAATGACCATGCATGTTTCGCAATGTTTGAGCCATTAGCACAGGCTTTGACATTCCTGATATGTTCTTTCTTGTGAGTTTCAATGTGGCGTGTTATCAGCGTCAAAAATATGTTTGTCTCAATATTTTGATATTTATACTGATATTAAATTGTCTGTCATGACATTTATGTGTTGGCAATGGAACTTTACCGTTACATTACGTAATATGTCTTAACATTATGAAGTTCGTCTTGACATTTTATAGTCTGCATTATGATATTCGACATGATGTTCTTTATGAAATTATGTTAGACATTATTTCTTTGTATTCAGTTAGTTTATAGCTAAGATAAAGAGGCGACATTGGATTACATTTAATGAAATACAATGTTTGCAGTTTGTGCTCGTTTTGTCGTTCGTCAGGACATTAAGAAAGCATGCACTGTGCACTCATTTCCCGCCAACAGGAATCACGTGATTTGAAAAACATGGCATATCAAGATGATCTCCAATTGACTTTGATGAGAAGAATAATTGGAATAATTCACGATGTGCAACAGCAGCTTGATGCTAACAACGTCGAACGTGAAACACTAGATGGATTGTGTTTTCGTGCAGAACAGTTAGCAAGACAGGTGGCCAGACTCGTAACTGCCAACATTTTTGACTGGAGTGTATTGAATTGTGTCATGGTCACCTACGAAAAAATCAACTCTTTGCTCACAACACGTTGAATCTGAGGGTTACAAAGCAACTTTAGTACACTCTGGTGGCCGTGGAAGACCTTCTTATCACATCAATAGAAAACAACTGGCATATCTTCTTAGAGAATGATTTTCAAGAAGAGAGGTGGCCGACATGTTGCGCGTTTTGTTAAGTACTGTGGCTGGTAGGATTCGTGAGCACGATTTGTTCAATCTAGTGCCGTATTCAACCATTTCCGACGAAGACTTAGACGGTGTTGTTAAAGATGTGCAGGCATTCTTTCCAAACATTGGATATCGTTGTATGCTGGGTGAGTTGTCCCATCGGGGCATAGTCATCCAGCACGCAAGAGTAAGAGCATCCATGATTCGAACTGATCCAGGAAGTGCTGCACGTAGATGGATGGATACTATACAAAGACGATCATATAGTGTTTACGGGCCAAATGCATTGTGGCATATAGACGGCAACCACAAATTAATAAGGTAGTGATTAACATACTATTGCTTAGTGCTTCTTTCCATACCTTAGTTGGAATATGGAAGTGAATAGTTTTAATAATAAAAAAGTGGATGATAGGAGTACAGTGCGGGGGTGATCGTTCAAGTAAAACAATTAAAACATAATTAAACTTCGAGTTAACCTTTATTGATTTTATCTTCAAATTATATCATGTAGTACGTCGTGAATTAGTCTCGGTTCTTGTATATTACTCGTCAGGTGGCGCCTCGTCATACACGGAGGGGTGGATGGCTTCTCAAGAATCCCTGGGTACTTACAATGTTCTGACAACAATTGTGCAATGACAGTTCTTGCTGCTTTTGAAAATGCTGTAGGAAGTTATGGTCTCCCATCTCGGGTTAGGGCGGACAAAGGTGGGGAAAATGTGGAAGTATCACTATTCATGCTGTCACACCCTGCAAGAGGCCCTGGATGCAGAAGGATGATAACTGGTTCGTCAGTCCACAACCAAAGAACCGAAAGGCTGTGGCGTGATGTGTTTGCTGGTGTAATTGGCCTGTACTATAACCTTTTTAGTCATTTGGAGGACACGGGAACTCTAGATGTAAACAACGACATTCACCTATTTTGTTTACATTACGTGTACCTTCCAAGGATCAACAATCATTTACATGTATGGAAAGAGGGTTGGATCAGAAAACCAATTTGTACAGAAAATGGCATGACATCAAGGCAGCTTTTCATATCTAGCATGATGAGAGTAGCGGGAAGCAGTCATGTAGTTGCTAAGGAAATGTATGGAGATTTGAGAGAGGTAAGGAAGTAAAAATATAAATGGGATCTCTTCAAAAATGACCTTGTCCAAATTGGATAACACTAGGAGGGATTCCAGTAGCAGCCACCAATGTGGCAGTTAGAAAGTCAAAACTATTCATCACTTTTTGCAAGTGATAAAATAGTATTTAGTATAGATGCGATACGTTCTATTCGCGGATAGAAAATGATCTCACGTGTGTAGCCCTTTAAGCCGTATCTGTTTCTTTATTTTTGGCTTAAAAGCACATTTTCACTGTGCCTCATTGACAATTTAGAAATCCCTTATTGTCCCTATCCCCCAAAATAATACTTGGTGGAAAAAATCAGTGTTGCTTCCTATTTTCAGGATGAGGTAGAGCATTATGGTCTAGATTGGGATGGTCCATTGCCAGAGTCAGATTCTGATGAAACAATTGAATTGCCCTTGACGGCAACCATAAACCCAATGAGGAACAGTGACTGTTATGGAATTGACATTTTTATTGAAACTGTAACATTTGTTGCTTCACGCCTCGCAATGTGATTAACAACATTTTCTTTTAAACAAGTAAACAACACTGGCTCTAGGGAATTTCAGAAATATTGGTGCTATGAATACTAGGTTAGAGCAGTAAGTTTGATGTGTTTTGTAACAATATGAACTTTTCAAAGGCATTTGTCAATGTAAGCATCTTACTATAATTAGTATACTTGACATTTCCATACTTTAATGCCACTAGTTAAAATGATTTAACTCTGCAATGTCGTCAGCACATCTTCATTTTATGGCTTTGAATACATTGTATATGAATATGAGCAAATGAAAGCAGAAAACCAACATGTAAATTGCCTTATTAGCATTGCTGTTTACATACTTCCAAACCCAGCTTCACTGTGAATACAAGCTTCCAGGAAACTATTATAGAATTTGCCATATTGATCATGTACAGTGGCAACTTTTAGTTCCAGTGTACATGTTTCTGCAAAGAAATGAGGACAATCATCTTCTCTGTAACAAATAGTTATCTTCTCATCCAGCCCCAAAGGAGGTAGAGCCGGAAGTCCAGTTGCAAACTTGAGAAATTGAAGTAGCTTTGAAGGACCAAATTCTGAAAAAAAAGTGATAAGCGGTAAAGTGATAATACCAAGAGATTGATGAGATCATCCTCAGGAGACAATAAACACATACTGTTACTCTGTATCTTCTTCTAAACCCCCCAACTCCCCCCAACTCCCCCCAACTCCCCCTCTTCTCCTGTCCTTGTCCCATACAAAGCTAACCTGGGAAAAGCTCTGGCTATGTGGGCCAGTTTGGCCTGAGAGCAATTTTACCTACTAGCCTAGTTGGTAGCAAATTACATAATGTTGTCTCATTAACTCTTACCTTCAAAGCACGCAGAGATGGATTTAATCAAGCCTTGGTTACAATGTAGAATATGCTCTTTCAGTTCATTCATTGAAAAAAAATTCCACACTTTTGACATTCCTCCAGTGGAATGTCGCCCTGAAATAAAAATGGGACCAAATTTAATATTGGATGGTTTTGGTTGCATCTAAGTCATGTCTTGGCCTGGGAAAGTTGCCTGGTTTTAATTGTCTTGTGTGATAAGAGACAGTTCTAGGTGCTGTGTGGCAAGTTTACAAAGATTCTATCATTGTTGGAGAGGATAGCTCATGTGATTCACTTTTTTCAGACCGGATGGGATTTGATATCATAATTGGCTCATCTCTAATTTAAAGTGTCACTGCAATATTTGAGGTTTTTCAAGGGTACTCTTCTCAGGATAAGTTGTGACATGCAGCCTCCCAAAGGTCAAGGTGACTGAAACCCTCCTCTGAAAAGATTATGATGCAGGAATGCCTTATTTTAAACATACATTTTCCAAATATTTTGGAGGAGCATTCCCCCAGACCACCTTGGTGTGTGAATTTTTGTGCTGGTACTTACAAACCTCCTCTTCCTCTAGGATTTTATTATGCACTTGTCAGTGTTCAGCCCCAGAATGCAGACCCAGGGGAAATAGACATTTTCATGGAAGCCAAAGTCAAATTCCCCACCCCTTGGCACCTAGTGAATGTCAAATCCCCACCCCTTGGGAAATTTGTTTCTGTCATTATATCAAATTCCTGAAACACAGGGGCAGTGCCCAAGTGTCAGAATCCCTACCCAGGGGAAAGCTGGCTGAGTCAATTGTGGGTAGCCTTCCACACCCTGGGGCTTAACATAAACAGGTGCATTAATGCTTCTAGGATTTTATAACCACATCACTATTATTGTGGCATTTTCTGCAATCAGTATATCATTTCAAAACTGAACTTAAACCACTACCCTACTAACCCTTTGGTGAAAAACCCCCGGACTATTTCCAATAGTTAACCTGATACTTATAAGAATTGTATCATCATCACCTCCTAAAGGTGTCCATGACAAATCGTTCTGAAGTGGACGGATATAAGCTGTTACTTGATTCAAGTTGTCCTTCAAGTACTGAACACTATACCCCTCAGTTTTGGAACCGGGTATGAGCGCCAGCCTTGTAGTAGACCTTCCATCAGTTCTTAAAAATTCATATCCTCCTCCGTTGCAAAGCTTAGGATATGTTTCTGATAACTTCTTGTGCAAGAGACTCGCAGACCAGCGTCTCTCCAATGTGATTTCTCTTTCTAAAAGTCCTGCAGCTCTTAGCTTAATCTTTTCTTCCACAGATGGTATCTTGCAAGCATCTCTTTCAGCCAAACAACAAAACTTGTGGGTCCACTGATTTCGCTTTGATCGGAAACCAAATCCACCAGCGGTTCTCTTTGGTCGTTTCTTCCCTGTAGATGCTGTAGTCGAATGTGTTGCTCCCGACGATAGGGGTCTGACGCGCATTGCTGCTGCGATCTGATTTACTGTACTATTTGTTCGAACAGCTGCATTACCGAACAATTGCTGGTGCTCTGCAAAAATGCTACTTGTATTTGGACCAGATTTGGTACTGCTAGCTTCTCCTTCCCCAATCTGCTTTTCTGCTTCACCGTTCTCCAACATACTGACAACTGTTGGCCTTGCGCACGGTGTTGCTTATCACTGTAATATTTTACAGATGACTTGTGTTTGATTGCATTTTATCATCCACAGAAGCCCACTTTGTTTGTGATACCCTCGCACATGTTTGGACAGAAGACAGAGCATTCCTACATTTCCATTTTAAAGCGCATGAAGGTTACCAGCGCGCAGTAATAATAAAACGAATTTCGAAAAGCGGTCAAAACTCCGCACTTCTGGCATAACAAACAAGGTGTATCGTGCCTACCATTCCCTGGGCACAGCGCCTCCAAATATTGTCCCTTTCGTGCCTTGTTTCGTTCCAATCGTGCCTTGTTTTCGTTCCCTGATTTCGTTCCTATCGTGCCTAAATTTTTGAATCGTTCCAATCGTGCCTTAATTTGCATATCGTTCCTATCGTGCACTTTATCGTTCCTTTCGTGCCCTTTTTGCGCGTTTTGGCGCGTATTTATAAGAAAAATTGTTGTAAACTTTCCGTTTTGGCGCACGAAAGAAAACGTAAATAAAAACTAATAAATTGAAAATTACGTCTCAATTTTTTTTTTCGGGAATCCCATTCAACATTTTCATGTACTTTTCCGGCTTCGAAAATGTCACGAAGACATGCCACAGTATAAAAGGCTGTCCACAGTCAAATTGAACAGTTGCTACAAGATCAAGAAGTTTACGGCAGGTGAGGATTGTCCCTGTTTAGCTTAAGAAAATTTCCGCTAATTTCAATCGATGTTCACTGAACATTTTTAGCAAACATTGATATTGTTTCCGTAATTTTTACATGTAAAGTAAATCAGCGTAAATCAGCGTTGTCTGAAAAGCCAATTTGAAAAAGCTTATCGGAGATGCTTGGATTGTTTAACTTAACTCCATTTTATTTAACACTGACTCATGGCCAAACTAACGGTCAGATTTAATTCACCTGTTGATGCCGATTATAAATTCAATCGGAGAAAATTTTTCCAGGGATCAACATAAGTTTTATAGTCGAAATTTAATATTTGCTTTGTGAATGCGTGCGTTTTCCCAAATTGCATCAAATATAAGCTTAATTAAAAAGCTTACCCATACCTAATGACATCGAAGTGAATTTCGCTTTCATGGCGAGCTCAGTACACGAACCATCACACACTGAAAAAAATTATCTCCAAGAACTATTATGAGTCGGCGCCGTAGCCACACCGCAAGCGTGGTACTAACCGTGGCTCTCGAAGGCGAAACTGAACAATATTTTGGTCTATTTTGACTTATCTCCAACAGTTCAGCTTAAACGAAAGTTTAATAACGGAAAAGTTAAACCGAAATAATTATCGAAACAAATTGATGAAAGAGAGAACGACAATTTAAAAAAATAGTGTGGTTAATTCTTCTAACCATCTAAAGAACAAGCGAGCTTCGCTTTCCTGATTCCTCCGCAAAAGCTTGAAGAATAATGACACTTAAACACAAAACAAAAATCACTTGCTTGCTTGATAAATTTGTAGATGGCTAGAAATTTTAACTGCTTTCCGAGTGAAAAAAAAAACACGATCAAAATAATAAACTTACCGATTCAGTCTCAATATGATTTCAACGCATCATTTCATGGGCTTGTATAAAACATTGCCTTCGTTTTTACTTCATTTTGCATTGAATCAGGGCCACAGTTTTCCTTCTGGTATCATAATGAAAATTGCAAGAGTTGATAAAAGATTCCACATTTTGCCTACCAGCGACAGCAAAATCATGTATTGTGTCACAACGCCACGAACGTGCAGTTCGACTTTTCCCGCACTGAGATGAGCTGTATGTCGCGCTCGCAAAATCTAATATACGGTAAATCAAAGGCCAAGTCTGCTTTCGTATCGTATCGTCTATTAGTTTTTCCCAAAATAAAATGTATAGAATCCTGATTAACTGCCAACTCTCGAATAAACGAGTTCTAAATAGTCTGAGCTGCTTATAGACCGTATACATGGCGATTAAACTATAACATAGGCACGCTAAGCTTGCAGGAGTTATTTTTTCAATTGATTGGGTGGCTTGGGGTAGAACTGGGTGTTAGTCCTGTTGGGATGGTTTATTTCATGGGTTGAGCTATTTGTGCATGGTTCATGTGCACGGTCCATCGCGCCGACTAAGAGCTACTTTTGGAAAAATAACTCAAAAACAATTTAAAAAGAAATTGTGCAAATGTTCTAAAATTAGGCTGCTTTCCCTTGTAAATATGACTGTGGTGTGAAACCGATCGATCGAACCATACTGTTGAAGACAAAAAATATGTCAGTAATTTCTTCAAACGTAAACAGAAAAAAATATCTGGTAGTCAATTTTAAGGTTACCTTGACGTTTAACTATCCATCCCCTTTCATTCCAAGCCGGAAAAAAAAACGCTAAGTGCATAAAAACATGGATTGAAAACTGTTGACAACATTTACCATAAACATGATCACAAAATCGCAAACACCCTCACTAAGAAAGCCAAATTGACCCAGAAATTGCAAACGAATAGCCAGATGGAACAAGAACAAAGTATTCTCGGGTTTCTGAAATGGCTCCATTATTTTCATCATCAATATAAAACAGAAACCTTTCTGCAAGCAAGGCTGACTTTCTTTCGACGAATGCAAGAAACAAACAACTCTAGTCACCAGTGCATTTCGGCCAAACCACGTGACGATTTTACTTGGACTGGTACAATATGTAATTTCGCAACCAGAAGCAGAAACATGCCCTAGCTTGTAAGCGTAACATGATCAGTACCGATATTCCCATGGCCGTGCTAAAAATAGCTGTCGATGAAGTTGTGTGACACGCTTGACTGCACACCCAAAAAGCCAGTTTTCTTTTCAGCCATTGTTTTTTGCGTGACGAGCCCAAACAATGGCTGTAAAGGAGACTACCAAAAAGCTGGCTGTCTTTTTTTTTCTTTTGCCTATGAGTAAACGTACATGTAACTGCAACCGCTTTGCATTGGGAATATTAAATACACTAAAAAGGTATTGCGTCAGCCATGGAATGCGCTGACGTTGCAGCTTTCACTTTCGGTACGCGACAAAGAAGATTATGTTTACTTTGCATGTTTATTTCGCCAGAAGCGACGGTCGTTAATTTGTTTGCAATTTTGCGACTATTTCTTGTCGATTTAGCCAGTTGAAGTGAATATTTTGGCTGTTTCATCAAGGCGAGTTCAGAGATCTGAAGAAAATAAATTTGGCCGACGTAAACACTTGCAAGCATTACGTCATTGGTATGGAAATAACCGCATTGCACCACCGTACTACTAAAGATAACCATCAACAATCGGATGCGAAGCTTGAAATGCGAGACTCGCACAACGACTACTATACCTTCCTGCGGCCCTGACTCGCGTCACAAATGATGATTTTCTCTTTCCGTGCCATCCAACTACGTTGTCACAACACCCGAGGGGAAATTTAATATTTGCTGAGCAGACAAAACGTGCCCTTGTAACATCATCACGTTATGAGCTTTTCAAACGATCGTAGATTAAATAACTCATGACCGCCCATGTGAAGTCCTACTATTCCTAAGCAGGAAACGTCGAACCTTCTCTGACCACATTCCAACCTCACGAAAATACCTATCATTTGGCAACTCTTGAACCCAAATAAACCCACATGCCTCAACCTATTACAAATACGTTATTCTTTGGGGGAAAACCTTGAGAGGTTTATGGTCGCTCGTGTTATTACTTAGCCAAAGCTCCTACTAATGCTATACTTTTAACCGAGAGAAAACAGTTTAAACACCGCACGGTTAGAATCTCAAAGATTTCTCATTTAATTTCTTTAACACTCGACCTTACAAACAACCCACAGTGCGTCAGTTTGTTCTCATTTGGGGACCACAACAAAACGTTGAGCAAACACACAACACTGACATAAAAAATGGAAGTCACAACATTTAATTTATTCTCAATACACATATTTATTCTACTCAAAAACATCATAAATTGTAAATGAAGTGGTCAACAAATACTATACCCATATTCTGTCGTCAACTGAACTAGTTAATTCCGTAAACCAAGAGAATCACCTTCACCACCATGAAATTTCCAAACACTTTTCAGTTTCAGAACCCACACACAATGTTCTCACCCAAAGCTACATAAAAATCAAGAACTGGAATAGAGACTTCAGGCCAACACAGCCTAATAAAGTTGAATCTGTAGCAAAACAAAGATGGCCGTACCTTGAATCCAAAACAAATATTCATGAAAACGATCCATATATACAAGCCGCAATTTAATTGGTGTGAAATACATACATGAATGATCCACCCAACCAGCATCCAACATCCACCCACTTAATAGCCAAATACGTCTTTTGAAAAAAATAACTCAATGAAATAATCTTAGCTACTACCTGCATTATTCTCACTTTCTTTCGGAATGGCTTTACCTCTTACCAGCAAAATGAACTCCAGAATAAGGAGGAAAGTGTACAGGTATGCGCTGTTCTACTTTTCAGAAACGCATGAGCTTGGAACAGCGTGTACCTCCACCATCGCCGAGGGATACCGTTGCAACATGGCGGTGGGTTCGGTTGTCAAAGTCCATTGGGACGACGAAAACCGGTTGTGTCCAGCTAAGATTCTGCAAATGGACAGTATGTAATTGTTCATATTTTAGCACTCTGAAAAGGTAATTCAATGCGACGAGATGACTGAGTGGTTTTGCCCAGAAAATACCCTCCTATTCAGCGGTATGTCACGTGTTGCAAGCCCCTAAATTAATTACCCCCCCCCCCCCCTTCCACCCGCCCCCCAACAAGAAAGAAAGAAACACAACTCATAGCACCTTTTGCCAACCATTATGAGCCATGTATTATCTCAATATTTTTAGATGAAATAAATGTTCTATGGGCCGCCTCACGGGTGGTCGAGAAAGAAATGGACAAGCTCACGAAAGAAAGGCAGGGCATACTCGATAAGCTGTTGCAGCCAAAAGGGAAAAAGAGGCCTCTGTCACCAACTGAGCTGCCATCCCCTAACTCAGTTTCTACTGCTGGTCCAACTTCTGGTGTACCACCCTCCACCCCTTTTCTCCCCCCAGTTACTTCTAGTGTACCACCCTCCACCCCCTTTCTCCCCCCAGTTACTTCTAGTGTACCACCCTCCACCCCTTTTCTCCCCCTAGTTACTTCTAGTGTACCACCCTCCACCCCTTTTCTCCCCCCAGTTACTTCTAGTGTACCACCCTCCACCCCTTTTCTCCCCCCAGTTACTTCTGGTGTACCACCACTATTGATGACTATTGCGTGACCACTTGAAAATGGTCACGGCTTTTTCAGCTGAGTAATATTCCATTTGTCAAAATGGTAGAATCGCATTAGACTGGTAAAAAGTTTATAACAACGAAAATCTAAATGGATGAAGAACCTGACGATCCATCATTTACGCCCAGAGATGACCCTGGGCAAACGAAAAGAGCCGGATTCAAACCATCGTCAATGGTCGACATGAAGCCATGTAAAGATCTTCATCGCTATGTGGTCGACAAATTCCACTCTTCGACTAAATCGAAAACAGTTTTATTCGAGGAGATCGACCTATCCACTTATAAACCGACGGCTAAAGTAGCATCTTTCCAAACATCGGAGGATCGGTTGCTATTATGGATCAAAATCTTTGCAGTGGGCTACTTTGACCTCTTAAACAACAATGGATATCGTGTTTCATGGCAAGAACAGGAATCGTACAGTTGCCCAAACAAGAGCGACAAAATTATCCTGCATATTTGTGCCGTAGACAACAACACTGAAGATCACCTTTTTACCATATCTGTCTTCATTTCTACTGGCCGCATAATGATCCAAGGAAAAAAATTCGCGGAGTGGAGCCGGGATGAATTTCCTACATTACTATCAATTGTCAACAGTCTCGAAGGAACTTCAGGAAACACAAGTTCAAATTGTATTTCACGGCCTTATCAAAATTGTTTACGAAGTGCGAAGACAGTGGAGCTAACACAGAGGATCTTAACGAAAACACTGTTGCAGAAAATACAGTTCTTGACAGTGAAATTCTCGATGTGACTGAAACACCTACTATGGACAAAGGGATCGCAGAAACACTCCGGATGTCTGAAAGTATTAAGACACTTTCACTCACACCAAGTAAACTCAATTCATTTGCTACCTTACGAAACACCATTGGAAACTTGAAAGCAGAATTTATGCAGTTTAAGATCACACACACAGGCAACATCGAGCAACTAAAGGACAAAACCGTCCAACACGACCATCTCTTTAAAGTTCAGAAAACAACCGTAGGAGGCCTTGCTGACGACTTGGCTAGCAGTAACCAGATACACAATGAGGAGTTGCAAAAACACGCCGCTCTAATCACAAAACTACAGGACGAAAATCAGACACTGCAGAAGAAATATACAAAGATATCGGAAGACAATGCAGCTTTGAAAACAAAACAAAGTCAGTTGGAGGCAGAGGTTACTTTCCTGAAAGACCAGATGAAAGCACTTTGGGAGAAAGTAGATTTACGCCCACCGGAAATAGCCAGCAAGTCGAGCCATACTTTACCTCACGTAGAGGAAAACAACACTAGTTACGCAACGAGTAAAGAACATGAAAAATCCGCTCCTACACTGTCTAACACCCACTGGAAAGAGGACGAATTGCTACTTGTCAATTTACCTACTTCTAACTCTTTCTCTCCCCTTCAAGAGCCCCCCGAAAAAGCTCTTGAAAATGGTAAACAAGAAAAATCAAAGAAAGATGACACTCGTCAACCCACAAGCAATATGAACACTCCTTTAAATGAAGTTATCTTCTTATGCGATTCTAATGGGAAGTTTTTAGACACGAAGCCAATGTTCTCATCGAAACACGAAGTTAAGTACATCAGGGCCCCATTAATTAAAAACGCCAGAGCGTACTTGCAAAATGAGATTCGCACCCCTCCTCAAATGATTGTATTACACACGGAAACAAACGACCTTGAGAGAACCAGTTCCACTGAAGAACTTGTTTCTAGCATTCTTATATTGATTACTGAGGCTTCAACGAAATTTCCATCAAGCAAGATATTCTTCTCAACACTTCTTCCCCGCAATGACATTCCAACTTCGCTCATCAGTTCAATAAACAATCAACTAATTAACAGCTACCCAATGTACAGTTAATCACACACGAAAATATATTCGCAAATCAACAAAATGTTCTTAAAGACAACAAGCATCTCCTCAAGCAACACATAGGGCTCTTCGCCAAAAATTTGAAAGATGCCATCCATGGCCGTGTTCGACGAACCGCAGCACGAAATCAACCGGAATCTCCATTGTTGCGTCATGCCTCATACAGCTATGCTGTCAAGAACACACCACCCTACACCTATCAATGGCCTTACAATCTTCAAACGCAACATCCGCCCACACCGCCGCAACAGATACCCCCAGTGCCACACCAAACGCACACTGCAAAACCACATATGCCTCCAGCTACACACCAAACTGGACCACATCCATATCCTGAGACACCACATCAAACACTCTCGCAAGCTGCAAAAGTGAAAACCGCCTGCGAAGAGTCTCCCTCCTCCAGGAATATGACCAATGCAGAAATACCAAAGGAAATCATATCCTTTCTACGATTTGTGAAATCATACATATAAACAGTTAAACAACCTCTTTTGAACTCTAGACACTTATTTGATAAATTTTATACCAGTTTAATGACTGACTAAGTAGTTAAGCAATCTACCATTGACACCAGAGATCGAACCAAAATTTCAAGCCAATTATCCTTTTGTGCTTGAAATATTGATGGACTATACTCCAAAAACCTTGGCAACAAGTTAAAAAATATTGATTTTTTGAGTGTTACTAATAATTATGATTTTCTATTACTAACCGAAATTGGGAATTGCTCTGATTTAGAAATAGCTGGATATAAATCATTTGTTCAGGGTTCCACCCCTAATCAGTCGAGAAAAGGTGGTCGGAACTCCGGAGGAATAGCCTCTTTTTACAAAAACAAATTCCATAAAAACATTTCAATCAAAAAAACAACTCCAAATTTTATATGGTTTAAAATCGAGAAAGATTTTTTAAATTCGATGAAGGATATTTTCGTTTGCGGCTTGTATATACCACCGTGTAACTCAAAATATTTCGATATTGAACTTTTTGATGAACTAGAGCAAGACATAGTACACTTTTCCTCGACAGGATCAGTAATTCTTATGGGAGATTTCAATTCAAGAACAGGAAAATACTCCGATACCGTCTCACAAGAGGGAAACGGCATTATTGATAATGATCAGTCAGAATCAGCCTTTCAGCCAGTTCAAAGAAACAATTTTGATAATGTATTAAATAGTCATGGAAAAAAATTATTAGAAATTTGCAAAAACCTTGATCTCAGAATAGTGAATGGCAGAGTTAATGGGGATACCCTAGGCAGACCCACCTTTCATGGAAAAAACGGGACAAGTGTTATTGACTACATCATTTGCGATCAGAGCACATTTTTGAATATTACCGGCTTTATTGTTAAACAACCGTCCTACTTGTCGGACCACAGTGCTATTGTAGCATGGTTAAACCTTAGCACCAACTTACCAGCAAGCGAAACCCAAACTTTAAACTCTACCAGCAGTTTACTACGTTTACCACGGCAGTTCTGTTGGGAAAATGATTCATACTTAAAATTCAGAAACACATTATGTACGGAACCAATCCAAATTCTAATCAGAGAATATATGGATCGAAACTCTGAAGATGTGAGCGTCTCGTTAGACGATGCTGTAAACATTCTAACTGCAACATCAAAAATTTCCCTCAAGATTAAAATTAAAAGATTTCGTAAACGTATCAAAAGAACATCTAATAAAAAATGGTTTGACCATGAATGTCGACTAAAAAGACACAAATTACGAAAACTATCAAACCAAAAACATCGCGATCCTCTTAACTCTGAGTTATGGGAGAAATTTCACAAAACCTTGAATGATTATAAAAAGCTACTTGACTCAAAAAGGAAAGAGTTTCAGGAAGAAAAAACTCCGCAACTCGATGAACTAGCATTAAACCCTGACAAAGCGTCATTTTGGAGTTGTTTACAATCGATGAACGACACTATCGACGAAAATGCTCCTGCCCCAATCTCAGAAGAAACGTGGCTTAATCATTTCAAATCCTTACATTCCAAAAACACGACAATTTCCATGCATGAGCATGAAGTTTGTGAGCTACAGTCATTAGAAAATGGAAAAGAACAAATTAAAAACTTAGATCACGAGATAACTGAGCAAGAAATACGTCAAGCAGTAAAGAAATTGAAGAACAAAAAATCACCATTTGCTGACAAAATAAGAAATGAGATGATCAAAGCGAGCCTTGAATCGCTTATGCCTGTTTATATCAAACTTTTCAACTTAATTTTATGATCCGGAAAAATGCCAGATATTTGGTGTCAAGGCCTTATAACCCCAATCTACAAATCAGGTGACAGGAGTGATCCAACAAACTATAGAGGCACATGTGTTTCTAGTTGTTTTGGAAAGCTCTTTTGCTCCATTCTAAATCAAAGATTGTACTTATATTTTGAAGAAAACAAGATTTTACATAATTCGCAAATTGGCTTTCTGCCTGAAAACCGCACAGCAGACCATGTTTTTACCCTAAGAACCCTAATAGATAAATACATCCACTACCATAAAGAGAAAGTATATGCTTGCTTCATAGACTTCTGCAAGGCTTTCGACTCCGTTTGGCACGAGGGATTATTTTATAAGCTACTCAAAGTGAACGTAGGAGGAAATTTTTACAATTTAATTAAAAGCCTCTACTGCAACTGTTCATGTTCCGTAAGAGTCGGAGAAAACAGAACTCGATCTTTCTCATACTCCCGAGGTGTACGTCAAGGATGTATCCTAAGCCCCCTTTTATTTAATCTCTATATAAATAATTTGCCATATTTATTCGAAAACACTCTGTCCGATCCATTTGTACTCCCAAATGGAACGAAAGTAAACTCCGTATTGTATGCAGATGATTTGATTATACTATCAAGATCCAAACTTGGATTGCAAAACTGTTTAAACGTCCTTTCTTCATATTGCGAAACATGGATGCTAAAAATCAATCCAAAGAAAACAAAAATAATGATATTTCAAAAACGCCCAAGAAAATCCATTGACATCACGTATTTGGGTACACGTTTAACCCCAACGGGTAACTTTACTCTTGCACTCAAACTGTTAAAAGAAAAAGCAATGCATGCCTTTTCTAGTATACTAAAACACTCAACTCTAAATAGACTTAGACCTAATACCGCATCCAAAATTTTTGACACACTGATATTTCCTATCTCAAGCTACAACAGTGAGATATGGGGGATGTACACTAAACAGGATTTTAAAACTTGGGATAGTTCCCCAATAGAAAAAATTCATCTCAAATTTTGTAAACGTTACTTAGAAGTGAACAATAAGGCCTCGAACATAGCTTGCAGAGCGGAACTTGGAAGATTACCTCTAATTATCCCAATTAACCAGAGAATTATGAAATACTTTGTCTATCTAAACAACAAAGACAATGACTCAATTGTCAAACAATCTTTCCTTATGTCGAAGAATTTACACTCTATCAATAACTCCGGATTTTATTCCAATTTTATGAATTTAATAGAACACTACCATCTTCCCAATTTCAACCCGGAATCCCTAGATAATGATAGAATTCAACGATACATAACCAATATGAAAGAGACATATATATCTTTCTGGCGACACAGCCTGGAACATTCAAGGAAATTAGAATTCTATAAAGTTTTTAAAGAGGAATACTCTACATCTGATTATCTACAACAGTTAAAAAATTTTGATGAAAGACGAAATTTGGTGAAGTTTAAATTAAGTAATCACAAACTTATGATTGAACTTGGAAGATATCAGACTGACCATATACCCAGAGAAAATAGACTATGTCCATTGTGCAAGTCAAATAAAGTAGAAAATGAAACACATTTCTTATTCGATTGTAGCAAATACTCTTTACAAAGGCGGACATTCTTAAATCGAATCAATGAAATAATACCTGACTTTGAAAGGAAATCAACCTCAGAAAGCATCCAACTACTTATGAACTCTAATAATTATCATGTAAATAAGCTGGTGATGAAGTTTATTTCTTCATGTATGAATAGACGTGATGCATTGTTATTATCAAGTAAAAGTGATGTAACTTAATTAAGTTTTAATACGATAGAATAGGATAGTTTTGTTACTTTTAGTTTAAATATGCTTTTGCAATACTGTAAATTGTGGTGGTCATGCAAATAAAGCAATTTATTACTTACCACCCTCCACCCCTTTTCTCCCCCTAGTTACTTCTAGTGTACCACCCTCCACCCCTTTTCTCCCCCCAGTTACTTCTAGTGTACCACCCTCCACCCCTTTTCTCCACCCAGTTACTTCTAGTGTACCACCCTCCACCCCTTTTCTCCCCCCAGTTACTTCTGGTGTACCACCCTCCACCCCTTTTCTCCCCCTAGTTACTTCTAGTGTACCACCCTCCACCCCTTTTCTCCCCCCAGGTACTTGTAGTGTACCACCCTCCACCCCTTTTCTCCCCCCAGTTACTTCTAGTGTACCACCCTCCACCCCTTTTCTCCCCCCAGTTACTTCTAGTGTACCACCCTCCACCCCTTTTCTCCCCCCAGGTACTTGTAGGGTACCACCCTCCACCCTTGTACTGCCCACACTTGTTACTAGTTTGTCACCTTCAAACCCTGTTTCACTCCCTGCCCCTGTGTTTCCCAACCCTCACCAAGTATTGCCCCCTATTTCAACTTGCATGTCACCTTGTCAGTCTTCTACCTCCCCTGTATGGTCCAGTTTGCCCCTTGCTTCTACCCAACTGGGCAACCTGTCACCAATCCATTTTTCACCAGAACCTAGTCCCCCCTCAACCCCAGATGCCTCTGCCTTCTTTGCCACTCAAACTCCTCCTCTCTTGTCCAACAATTCCTTTCTGCAGCAAATCAATCAAATACACCAGAACTCTATTTTACATACCCCGCTCCTTAACCAAATTATCCAACAAATCTCTGGCACTCAGCTGTCTACACCACCACCATCAAAGCATCAAGCTGCACCACCAAGACAGACGACAGAAGAGGAGCCACCCCTACTTGCTGATCATGTAATTAAAGAGCTCAAGAATTCCTCAACCTCAAGGGCTAATTTTTCTGTTAAGCTGGTAAACTATATTTTTAAGGAGGAGGAGTTGTGGAATAGAAACGCTCATGGAGGCCATGGACGGTGGGCATTAGACCCTTACAAACTTTCAAAAGTGAGAGAGTTATATTTCAGAGAATACCCTTCCACAGATGAGGAAACTGATTGGAAGATTTGTATTCGAGCAATTAATTCCCATCTCCGAAAATATATTAACAAGACAAACAAACAAGTGTAATATATTTATGTTAGCTTATATGGTGGGCAATGAAAAAGCAAAACAAAACGCAAAAAAAAAAACAAATAAACGACAAGTCAAAAAGCCAAAAAAGGAAAAAATCAGCCTGTTAGGGGTGTTTCGCATTGCAAATTGAGAGCCATATTATTCTGAAATTGACGACATATAGATATCGATAGCCACAAACCCATGAAACAATTGTATGCAAGTTTGCATGTACTGTCTAGCCTTTCCTCTAGGGATCTCGTAGGAAATTTAAACAAGACAGGAATGCTGTTCTGAGTGTTTGGTGTGGTGGTAGATTGTGCTTTTAGTGACAAAAAAACAAGATGTTTACATACTTTTACAAAGAGAATATCAACATTTAATTTACACATGACTCAAGACTCAAAGAAAATGTTAATATATCTATATCTTTTAATATACATATAACTGTCAACTTTTTATCTGCATATGACTTAGGACTCAAAAAGAAAGTCAAGGTTTTATTTATAAAGGTAAAGAGTAAAAAGGAATGGCTACCTTTCATTTATATTTAAGACTCAAGAGAACTCAACTTATTTTTATCTAGGTTGTTCACTTTTCAGCTGCCATTCTCTTCTTCATAATGATGTTAAGGAAACTGACATCAAAAAGTGGTTGTTTTGTGATAATAATTATCACAATTATTGATGTTGTGTATTGCAAACCATAGGTTAATTCAGTTGTCCCTTGATATTAAGATTATATGACAACTGCTTAGGTATATAATTTATCATTAATTGATAACATTTAGTCGAAAGTGGTTTACCATAATTACTGTAAGGTGCAAATTCCACATTAATTTTTTTAATACTTGGTTAGGCCTAAGTTAGCATACTTTTACGAAATATTAGCTTTTAGGCATTTAGGCTTTTAGGCATTTTATTTTTGTCCGTATTTATTAACCCAATTAAGTCTAATAGTGTACATAGTATTTTAACAAGTACATAAAATATTTTTATTATAAGATGCAAAAACTATTCAATACAAGTCATGTATCTTTTATTATACTGTAAATTTATTACAGGTCCTTGCAAGTAGTAAAAGGCCACTCCAAAAAAGTCATCTGGCAATTATTTCGAAAAAAATACAATACTCACTTAAATACACCCACATAACATCAAAGGGCATTTTAAGTTTCCATCAAAATGATCTTGACATCAGTCTTAGAACGCTTTTATGTTCATCAAATGTTCCGCAGAACGCGACCAAAATTATCTGAGAACGGTGATTTCAACTTGCAAGTGAGTGAACGGACTCGAAAAGTACGATTCAAGCTCAGTAGAGCTTTTCAATACCAACAGCGTTTAAAGGTCTTTAAAGGAGTTTAAACTATCTTTGCTTACTTGTCTTGAACTGTAGGCAGCGATATCAAGCGCTATGGATGACAACAACGAATAGCTCATTTTTGTGACAAATGTTCCAAATTAGAAGCCAGAAATTCCAAGCTCACCCAAATCGCGTGTAGAAATAAAATGATTCAATAACATACCATTTTCATTTAACTAGTACGTTTTAGCAAATCAACAGTGCACTCCTTCAGCAACAACAACCCACGTGACTCATTCACAGCCGACTTCGGGTTGGTTGGTGAGAATAAGGACTGGCACGAGTTGAACATTTCGATTTGGTTTGTCTTCCTCAACCAGCGAGCGAATTCCCCTCAGCCAAAAAATAAACACCACACTGTAAAATTAATGAAAGTCACGATCAGCGAATATGTAAAACAATAAAGTTTGTTGTTATCAGAGCGCGGGAAAACTGGGTAATATACCGTAATTCCATCGTTCGAGTCGAACACACTAATGTTCCTGAAAAATTCTCGAGTTCAAATTCTGTAGCGAATCAACTTAGGCTGTGTATCGAATCGACTTTTGGGTTTCTGAAGTTTGCAGCGAATCCACTTCGAGTTGTATCGAAACGACTTGAAGCGAATCGACTTTGTAGCGAAACGACCATAAACCAGCGGAGGGGGTTTAATAGACCCGCGCTGCAAAATCGTACACCTAAATCATAAGCTAGTTTTCCCTTATTAACCTCTGCTAGTAAATGAAACGAATCATAACACGGGCCTGTGAGCAAGCTCTTTTTGTCAAGTGGCAAATGAAGCATTTTCTCGTGTTTCACTTCACTCTCCATTGCTTGTTCTTCGCCTCGCTCGCCGCTCAACAATCAAAGCTTGCTTGCAGAAAATTACCCTGTTTGGAAAGAAAAAGTGTTTAACTAGAATCCATTCAGTGCCTTGAGAATGTCCAGGTGCTGGAAGAGCTATTTTCTACCCTCATAAATCCTTAGTAAATCTGAACAAATGAACCTCGCTGTTGCAGCGTAAACAATAGCTTTCTTGTCAGAAACAAGCTGGTAAACATGCGCATGCTGCCGAGAGGAGTCTTTCGTATAAAAATGTCCGGTTAAAACCTCAGTGTTAGCCCTGAAACTTCCTCCCCAGTCATCTTTTGTTGATTTTCGGAGTATTTCAGCCCCATCACTTAACACTTCAAAAAGATAGTAGTCTTTGGCGACATCTCCTGAAGCAATTGCCACAGTAGAACCGGAAGGTATTAAGTCAACAATTCTTTCTCGTTGTTCAATGGCATTAGCACATGTCACACGTCGTTCAACCCTTTCGGTCTCGAGTTCGATTTCAGTCCAGTTTCTGCAGTCATTGTACTTGGACTCGAGGCAGTTCTCACAGTAACAAGACAAATTCCGGGTCTTCAGTTTTTTCTCAGAGTCATTTGCTACAATGCTATGAATTCTGCGGTTGTTTTGTACTTCTTTAAACATTCGATAAGGCTGTTCACTGTCATGTTCAGATTCGTAGCAAAACACCCGCCTCTTAAGCTTTACAACTTGCGACTGGAAACGCTGTGATGTAGGTTTGCAGAGATTTTTTTTTGCATTTTGAATTACTATCTCCCGTCTAATAACGGCCATGTCAGCTTTATGTTTCAAATTGGCACCAGCTCCGTCTTGTGGGCCCTTTGCGTGGGAAGTTTCAAAATAGTTTTGTATGGTCGAGAAACCGAAATCAAGTTTTGAATAAGTTACGTCCCCCATACAATCCCGGCTTTTGTATTGGGCAGAGCAGCGATCGGTCCACTCATGCATAGTGTCAACTTTGTACCCAATACCTTTAAGGTAGTTTGCTACATTGACACGACATGCGTGGACAGAATGATGATCGTGCCTGAGATCTTCCGAGATTGTAAACAAATATTCAGTTATAATTCGAGGATCTTCCTCTCTGCTTTCCTCGCCATCAACGTCGATTAAAATGTGCCTATGTAGCACGGTAACAGGGATAGAAGCTTGAATTTGTCCGTAATACATCGACTGGATTTGATCTTGCTGTTGGCATGCATAATTTTCAGAATAATCATGAATGCAGCACGCATGTTCAAATGGCAGGTTGTCTAATAGGTTTTTCATCTGTTTGTGCTGCCATTGAGCGCGAAATTGATGTGCTGGAAATGTTTCCATTAGGGCTAAAAGGTGAGCAAACATTTCTGCTGGAGATGTTTCTTTTTGGACGAGTTGTAATTTCCTTTTTTCGCCTGAGTCAATGTATTCAAATTTTTGCTATTTCACGGTTCCAAACTCATCTGAAAAAACTTTCTCTTCCAGCATCAACCTCACTTTCCCAGTACCACAATTTGGGCATGATCTCTGTAGGCAATCTGGATTTTTAAATTCGTTTTCAGCGTTGATTTCGCAAAGTGTGTCGTTCAACAACGAGTTTAAAGATTCGTAAACAGTGAAAAGATCTCTTCCTTCGGCATTTTTTGAAACAATACGACGACGGAAATCCATGCAGGATTTAAAAATCGATCTTAGTTCAACATGTTGGCAACAACAACACGAATTTCTATCCTGTGGTCGCGCAGGCAAGACAAATAAGGTTTGCACATTTCAAACGCCCTTTGTTTCATCTGGATTTCTGGGTACCTCTTCTTGAAATCTTGAAAAATTTCACTTTGTGTTTTTTCTAAAATTTGTTTTTCATGTTCGATGTAATCGTTAGGCCCCAGTCGTTTTCGTTTGACGTCATTCTTATTTCCAGTGGGGCGGGAGACTCCAGGGCTCGACCAGAAGTCAAAAGCAAGCCAACTCTGATCTTCCGTTAGGGCATCGCAAGGAGTCTTTCGATATGTGTAGACCTATGCTGATTCTCTATTGAACAAAGCAGTAGCTCTGTTTCGAATGCTTGTAGCTAATCTTCGCCGATTTATTCCAAGCGCCGAAGAAGCAGCAGATGTGAGGCCGCTTGATTTTACTGATTCGCCGCACGACATTGAAATTGACATTGGTTTTTTCCACTTCAATAACAGACGTTGCATCTCTCATGAACGCATCGAACAGGTGCAAGTCAACTTTTCTTTTCTCTGACAAAACGACCCCAGACTCTACTAAACATTACAGAATCGCACCCATTGAAAAGCGTCGCACGGGAAAATGCAAATAACCTAGAAATGACACACAGAGCATGCGTAACTAAAGAACAGCCTGTCAATTTTACTGTCAATCAAGCATAGTTCTTGCTCAGACTGCTATTTATCAAAGAATAATAGAGGGTAATTTGTTGATGGTTTCGCATAAACACTGCACGCTCTGTTGATATAAATGTGACCGTGCACAGAAAAATGTAGAAAACATTAAAAAACAGTTGCATTCTTTTAACAGGTAATGTAGCTGTTTGATATCCATTAGAAACGGCATGTGTAGCTGTTTGGAAAAGAATAACGCAAGAGGAAGCGCTTCTTGGCAGTGTCCAAACAAAAATTCACGTCTCAACACACGGGTCAAATTTCAACAGAAATTTGCATAAAGTTGTTTACATTTTGACAGCCGACTACATGTGAATATTGCAAACCCACACACTCCAAGACCTATTCCAAGCTTGTTTACTACAACTCAAGAAAAGTAACTATGTTCTAGCAAGAATTTCGATTGTTATTTTGTGAAAACCGAAAGTACTATCGAAAGAAGCCGGCCGAATATTTCGTGTCGCTTGCCGCGTTGGCACATACTGTGAAAAGGTTGCCGCTTTAATTTGGTGCTTGCTATTTGCCTACCGCTAATCACTTACACTGATGAAAACTTTAACATAAAAGGCAGCTCAGCTCATTCATAAACAACATAAATAATTAGCCACTATAGTCAGCATTTTGTAACAGAACTCGAGTCACATCAAGCGGTGTTTATTTTGGGTTTGTGCGAAAAGATTCTTATCGTATCTCACCGACAGTTTCCAATGTTTTGCACATCACTTCGCTTTTTAAACACTTCAGATGAAACCATTACATTTGCATTGTCTTTTAAAGGACTCGAGGGAAAAACTCTTAACTCCCTTTTGGGAATTTATCACTTTAGGATCACAAGAAACCGAAAACAGCGGCAGTCTTTACAACCT
>OY855903.1:36302750-36505250 GCA_963693305.1 Meandrina meandrites | reverse complement strand
GAAAGAAACAGAAATAGAGCAAGAGAAAGAAGACAAAATTCACGTGAGCAGGAGCACGAGGCAAGAAGATTTCCAGGTATAAATTCCTATAATGTTGCTTAGTAATTTAGAGACAGTCAATTCTGTATTATCTGCTAGAAATGTGCTATTATGGTTCGGACAAGTTGCAGAGGCCTGAGGAATTGCAAAGGATTGCATCAGATAAAGGATTCTTCATTTCTGAAAATCAAGGATTGGGCAATTGTATGTTCTATGCACTGGTGGAGCAACTTCAAATTGTGAATGGAATAGAAATTTCACATGAAGAACTGAGAGTGAATTTGGTGCAATTCCTAAAGGAAAACTACAACTTGGTCAGCCATTGATGGTGTTTCAAGTGACATTGTAATTGTTAGTAAAAACTTCCTACCAACATTTATTATTCCATTATGATTTCAATGCTTGTTTAAAGTAACCAATCAAATTGCACAAAAATGCAGTGTGATTTAATCACGAGTCACACTATTTTTATATCTAAGTGGCATCTAATGGTAGTCGATTCTGGAAAACATTTTAACAAGAAAATCATTCAAAGAAAAGTAACTTGACGTTTCAATGACCTCATGCCGTTATTATCAAAAGTGAAACGTGAAAAATGAACCAAACACCTCCAACAAAAGCACAGACAAGGGCACAGACAAGTGCAGGCAGGGAGGCCAAAAATTCAGTTCAGGTTTCCAGCCAGTAATGATTGATTTTAGGAATCTCTTTATATTTGCCTGCACAGACTTTGCATTATCTTACAAATCATTTATTGACCATATGAGTATTTCAGGCCTTTGCCATTGGGCAAGTAGTATTGAATTTACTTCTAAGTAGGAAAATCTACTGTTGCAGATGACAGATAACACTTTTTTTGAACCCTGCATGTGGTATTTAGATGTTTTGAACTTTTAACATTCCTGGATGACATCCGCCATAACAGCATCAGCAGCTAGTATTTCTCCAACTGCTTCTTTGTTCCTAAGTATATCCAAGAAACCACTCCTTATTACTATTTCCTTGTCTGAAATAGACCCGGTGTACAACTGAGAAACAAAAACAATTCCACCCTTGGCATCAACTCCAACAAGGCTTTTAAACGTGTTTGTTGACTTGTAGCTGGAATAGCTTTGGGACTGCCTCAGAAGGGATGAGGGGGTTTGTATTCTAAGTTCTGTTGCATCAATGATAATAACAGTGTTTGGATACTTCTCCTTAAAATTAAGTGGCATATTAGCAACGATTACATTTCTATGGGGTCAGATCTTTAAATCACCAAGATGTACATATAGATAATTAATCCAAGTTGTGAAAAGTTTAGATACAGTTGCTTCTGGTAATCCAAACCTTAAAAACAACTACAAATAGAAATTTTCATTTATACTGCTAATGATCGTTCGACTCGCCGAAACATTCAGTTGATTGTAGCAATATTTCTTACCTTTACGAGCTTTTTATCCTTTGGGAAGCCGTGAAATGAGAAATCCTTATCAGTTGAGTTATTTTTACAATCGAAAACACAGCAGTAATGAACCATGGCTTACAAAAATAAACTCCACGTGCTGCACTTCCGGGTCTGTTTACCCAATAGAGACCACGTGACAGCTTCATGAGGTCAGTGGCGAAAAAGGTCTATTCTTCCACGTTTTTCATTTGCTCGAGTTGGCCATGCAAAGCTTCCAAAACCGGAGCTGACACAAACACGTTCACTCCGACATCTTGCCCGACCCAGGGGTGGACATGCCAATTGGGATGATACACTTTCTTTTAATGTTTTGCCCAAAGGTGACCTCCTTCCCCTGGGGCTGACAAAGAAAGTCAAAGCTTGTTTATCTCAGCACTAGATTACAACATAAACAGCATATGTTGTCAAATCTCTCACCTGGAGGAAAGGTTTTCTTTTTTTTTCAAACCACTCAGGGCATGCCTACAATACTCCCCTTTCCCCCAACAGACACAGGGGAAATCTATCGAACCCTAAAAGATACCATTCTAAAACAGTGGAGAAATAAGAGCAAATAAAACAGTTTTTAGAGCTGGATTTTTTTTCTGGATTTTTTTAGGTGTAATTGTTCTTGATCAGCAATACAGTACAAAGACACATTTTATTTCTTTGTGTGCAGCCCTCAAGAATACCTTGATAGTTGAAAAAAAATAAAGATACGACTAGCTCCAGGTGGAACTTCTTGGTGCGATATTTTCCAGATTGCGGTTTTCAATAACATGCGAACTCTGATATTTAAACCTCGACCTCTGTTTCCGTTTTTTGCTGCCGTCAATAATCTATGCGGACCTCCCAGGAAACAGAAGTTCACTTCAGCTGGGTCAAAAGGTCACATCTGTCAGTCCTAATTGGTCGATTTCGATCCATTTTGTTTGTTCCTGTGTTTCAAGGTTCGTTTGCTGTCGCCATAATTTTGATTGATGGCAGCGAAAAACCCAATTGTCAGTTGGGCTTTGGAGTTTGCATGTATTGCTGGTATAAATTATTCCAACTCTTAGAGCCCTCCAGTCATTAGCACACTGATTAACTGGGACATTAGAGCAGTTTTCACTTGGCTGTTGTAAAACCAAAACCAAAGTAAATACACTAGCCAATCACAGGCCGTAGTAAAACCAAAAGAAATCCCTTCATGACTGGCCAATGAAATTAAGCTTTCTGTCACCCTATGACGTTTTAGACAATTAACCAATCAGAAGGCACGATCTATTATCACTTTGAGATGAGTTTGAGAACTTTCAATCGAAGCAGAAATTCGGGAACGCAAGTTTGTGTTTTCTTCGGTTCTTTCCATACACACAGAACTCGCAACTGCCTTTTTCAGGGCTATACATCGGTGTCAACGTCAGAAAAGGAGGACTTCATAATTCACCAGCTTCGGTAAGATTGCGGGCTTTTTCATTTGGTGGTGGCATTTGGTGGTTTGTTTGCTTTATTTTTTTATTATTTTTTACTAAAAAAAGTTGTTTACTAAAAAAATAGGGGTTTATCAAGCGTCCAAAATTGAAAAAATGCAATATCTTCACGTCAATGATCAAATCAGCCAATCAAATCAGCCAACCAATATGAGCCATTTACTGTCCTAGATCCTGTTTTGAGAACTCATCTGAACGAAATTTTGTCTCAATAACTCAGCCTCTCACCTTTCCTTGTGAAATTTTGTCTCAATAACTCAGCCTCTCACCTTTCCTTGTCACACAACCGTTTTAGCTTTTCTGCTGCAGAGCGAGCTTCTTCCGATGTATCTGGCTGTGTAGGCAGTTGTTTCAAAGAATCAAGTCGCCATTTTTCTTCCATGGGAGCATTTCTGGAACGCTGTTGCATTACGAAATTGTCCCACCATTTGTTGGTTGTCTTGTCAAAATGCAATGAGTACTTAAGCAGATCTTGCTCAATTCTGTCCAGATTGATGTTTCGAATGTTTGGACCAGAACCTTTGGAATACCTTAGAAATCAGAACATACAACACTTTATTTACGTTGAAATGTGATTAGTCGTAAGGCTAGTCTACAGATATCCCACGACATCAATAAGATAAAAAACAACAATTGCTAATGAATACACTATTACTTATTAATACACTATTACTTTCATTTAAAAATTATTTGTTTCCTCTGTTTCAGTGGCATGCCTGCAAACTAGCTATCTTGAAGCTAAGTGCATGACCACTATAAACAACATTTAATTTTCAATTTAATTTAAATAAATTTTTCCCGAGCACACTCACCCACTTCTTGTCTGTCAACCACTTTTTGTAAAACACCACAACTTCTCCAAAACTGTTGAGCTCGATTTTAAATTGATGCTGGTGGATGTGGCCAGACATCCCACCATCCAATTTTTCACATCAAATACAGTGTGTACTTCTTTTACACAGACGTTAGGTGTGTAGCTTATCCCAAGTTTTGAGGATAATTGTGGAAGAGTGTGTACGTCTTTCTTGGATAGCCTTTAATTAAGATCAGGTAATATAAGTTGGTTTTGTCTGTAAATAGGTACAAGTTAGTTACAAGAATATCTTTTCAATATTTTATCAAAAATGTTATTCCTTCGTAAGTTCCTTTTCCGCATTATGTCATTAAACTTACCTCTCACTGACAATGTCATTTAAGGTAAGGTTAGTTTTTACGGTCTGGCGAAACATGAAAACATTTGGTCAATATCTTCATGAGTGTGTCCCACTACTTGGAAAGATAATTTGACCTGTAAAAACGGAAACAAGTCATGTATAAGAGATAAGGATCTCATGTACAAGGATAAGGATGGGATAAAGAAGAGAGAGAAAAGGAACTTAATCTTACCTTCTGAAAAATGCCCTTCTTTACCAGAATGCATAAGAAGTTAATTTAAAACTTGTTTTTGTTTTCCGCCAACAGTTGTCCATCTGTAGATACAGCACTGGCGGTAAGTATCCCCTCTAAAGACAATAGCACAAAAAGAGATATTCAAAACAGAGATTCCTTATACCGAGAAACACCATCTATTGGGTGGCGACTAGGTGTGGCAAACTTTTTTTATTTTTCTTAGGCACTGCACTTCAGGTTTTAGTAACAGCCGAAATCTATGAATGGTTTCTATCTAGAACAGAGGGAGAACGGGTAGAAAGTGCAGAACAACAAAATGATTGGAGAAAACGAAAACAGACTGAATGAATGAATGAATGGTTTTGTTTGAGTTGTTTTCTTCATTCGTGTGCAGTTCAAAAGCTTGGAGCCAGAAAATGGTACAATATTGGAATAATAAATCCCTTATCAGATGGTTTAACATTAACACGCGCAGATATTTTGCAAGTTGCATGGAAGTAATTTACCTTGGGCTACTTGCATAATATTCGCACATATTATATGTCAGCAAACCATCTGATAAGGTACATTTATCAAGGCCTCGGTAAGTGTTTGGCTTCGGCTACTAACACTTACCTCACCCTTCATAATTCTCAGTGGATATCACAAAAAACCTCATCCAATAATTGTTTAACATTGTATGACAAGTTATAAAATTGTTCCATGTAACTTCTCATTCTCTTATTGACATAGCATTATATGATTCAGAAAATTAAGATAAATTTATGGCATTCCGATAACAATTATAAGAAATGTAACAAGTCATGATTATTCCAATTCCCCACCATTTCTTTGATGTCCAGTTGAGTTTGATAAAGGACCTTTTCAGTCAAGTTGGAGTCGTGTGGCCATTCACACAGATCAATAAACACATAAGCTTTCGTGTGATGATTTACAAGGACACCAGTTATGTGCGTCTTTAGCCACCAGGCAGCACCATCGATCTAAAAAAAACAAAACAGAAAAAACGTGTTTGAGAGTAAAAGAACGATTATGCTCCTCGCTGAGGCAATCCATGTAACAATGTTTGTTATGATATACTTACCTTCGTTGTTGTATTAAGATGGGGAAGATTGTGCTTTCCCTGGTCCATGCCATCGACGGTAATGGAGAGGTATTTGCTCGGTTTTGCTTTAGCCTTTTCTCCATGTTTATAATAGTTTTCACGCTCCGCCCTACAAAAAAAAGCACTTTTAAGGATTTTCCATTTTGAAGCAAAATCAAAGAATTTATGTACTGGTAGAAAGAAAAAAAAGGAAATTGGAACAAGCGGAGTGTTATAAATAGTGAGTTAAAACTCACTGGAATACTGAATTTCATTTAAAAGCATGGATCTTGAGTTTTGTTTCCTTGTGATGTATCAATGTATTTAGCACTGCTGTGCTAATTGGGGACACTATAAATTTATAAACAAATATATAGGAGGCTGCCCAGTTGGCTATTTACAAAGCGTAAACCCATCTAGTGGCAGGGAGGAGGATTTGAACCCGGGAACTCCGGATTACAAGTCCAGTGCCCTAACCACAAGGTCACACTGCCTCCTGAACAAAAAAGAAACAATTGAAACGGATCAATTGTCAATTATATTTTCAACGGTGAATGTAGTAGTGGTAGTAGTAGCAGCAGCAGCAACAACATGTAGTAGTGAGAACTTTATACTTCTTATGCCATTAGTTTAAACTCGCATCTGTTGAGTCATGTGCATTTTTCTCATTAGGTCTAGTTCCCGCCTTGTGTCTTCATCAAGCCCCGGGGTGTGTAGTTGCCCTCGCAGATGAATGCAAACTGTGCATTTCAGGAAGCGACATTGCTGTAACAAACATAGGACATCCACATTAGGTCACTGCAGAGATTGTGTTCCTTCAGCAAGACAAACCTGGTTTGGTAAACATACCTTGGGGATATACACTTCCACATTTTATATATGAAGTGTGACCTTGACAAGATTGCCCTTTCTCCCATCTCCTTCTTGTAGATTACATATACCACCTTTTTGGACAAGCAGGAGGGGAGGGGTCACAACGAGGAGTTGGGAAGATGATCAGCGTTCCTGGAAAAGTTTCTAAACCACTCAACGGCAAGGTTGTATGCAAGACTCTTCATTCTGGCATTTCTATCCCTTATCTCCTCTCCACTATTCACTGCTCGAAGTCTCTCAAAATAATAATAAAAAACAGATTATTAAGTGTGTTTCCACTTGTTAAGGTGGCCCGCGGCTATTTTTTGGGAACAGAGGTGCTCTTTTCTAAATCGAGTTTTGGGCACGTAAACCTCAACCGATTTTTCTGATTTTTGGCAGCCGAAATAACAAATGTTCAAATTTTATAAAGCTTTAAATTATAGGGCAAACAAGGCAAACAATCACGAGATCACGATCACGAGATACGATCACGAATATTTTCCAAATGCGACAATAGATTTTTTTCTAATTAATGTCAACAAGTTCAAATTATCCAAGTTTTAATGTGAGCAAGTTTCATCGAAATCGGCTGGGTAGAAATTGCTGCACAGTTCATTGTTGAATTTTTGCTTCAAAATATTATGCTTGTGTATAATTGGGAGCTGTTACAACAACATTTAACTAATGCTAAGATCCAATGGATTATTTGAAAGCTTAATGCAAGCTAAAACGTTGCTGAAAAGTATGGGAAGATCAGAAACTCCTAGAAAAAGTTGTAAACGAATGAACAGGAAGAGGTTTACGATGCGTAAATTGTGAATTTTAAAATATTCATTGTTTTTGAATTAAAAAAATCTACCGATTTTTTTCTTTTATTTTTAAGTATGAAAAATACAGCATATATGCCAACGGCTTTATCTAGTTTTGTGTGTCTAATCTCGATTAGATTTGTGAATTTGTGATTTGTGAAAGGTCATAGCTGGCTGGCTGGCTGGTAAATTGGAACAAAATGCCCGAGGTCAAAAGATTGGCCGAGAAGCGAAGCTTTGACGTGGAAGAGAAAATTCTGAATATTTTAGCTGTGGCATTACTTCTGAAATACACTTGCCAGACAGAAAAGGCTTATTTATTTTGATCTTCCAATTTATTGTTAATACACTCTTTTTCGCAGTTTAAAACGAAAAAACATACAACAATACTGCTAGAATGTTGATCTTTTTTGTCATTTTTTTACGCTATCATTAAAAATATAGTCCAAACAAGTTGGCTTTCTTTTCTTTTTCTTTTTCTGCTCCCCAACTGTCTCCATTGACGCGTAGCGGCTACGATATTTGTGGTCAATGGTATAAGAGCACATATCCCATTGCCTGTTAACCAATCATAACGCAGGAATTGCAATATACCAGTGCTGGTTTTATTAATGTCTGGTATCTTTCGTCCGAAATTGTGCATGTTTTGTCCAAAGAGCATTCGCGAAAATTAATCAGCGCAGTCAATCGCACAGTTATAGAACTACATGCTTTCAGTGCTCTTCTTTCCCTGCCATGACCAGTGTTATGGGTATTTCTTTTATACATTGTTGCTTGCAACATGGCTCCTCTAATTCTCTTATTACTTTAATGGTATCCATTTTCTCTTTAAGTTTGTTCTTCACACTCCCTGTAAGAATGTGATGCACTGTGATATTTATTTAAAAATTTCGATTAGTGTCTCACTATAAGACATGAAAGAAATGTTTTGGCCAAAAACAATGGTATTGTTTGGGAACGTTTGTCAGTCGCTGACTGGATTTTTTGTTTGGTGTTCACACCGTGCAGATACTTACTGTTTTCTTTCTTTACTTCTTCTTGTTTTTCATCCTAAGTGAGCAAGGCAAATCCAAAACGGAAATTATTTTTCATCCAGTAGAGGTGCCCATGTACAGTTATTAACTAGAACTAGGCTGGCTAACATGGCCGCATGAATGTACAATTATTAACTAGATCTAGGCTGGTTAACATGTACGATTATTAACTAGAACTAGGTGTGTTAACATATCCACACGCATGTATGATTATTAATTAGAACAAGTAGAAAAAGGCTATGTATGATTATTAACTAGAACAAGGCTGGTTAACATGGCCGCGCGAATGTACAATTATCAACTACAACAAGGCTATGTACGATTATTAACTAGAACTAGGCAGATACTTACTGTTTTCTTTCTTTACTTCTTGTTTTTCATCCTAAGTGAGCAAGGCAAATCCGAAATGGAGATTATTTTTCATGCAGTAGATGTGCGCATGTACGATTATTACCTAGAACTAGGCTGGTTAACATGTACGATTATTAACTAGAACTAGACCTTTTCTAGTTCTGCCAATTTTTGTGCCGCTCTGACAAGGTCCATTTCTTGCAGCTCGAGGGTGTGCGGTTGTGCCCTGAGTTTCAAAGATGCACCAGTAAAAGTAGTCAACCTGTAAAACTAGTTCTAGTCCATTATATGTAGGTTTTTAGCCAATCAGCAACCTTGAATACCCCTTTGACTGACAGTTCGTATCAGCGAGTTGCTTGTGCTTCATTCAGGAGGACTCTTTTGCCGGTTGTGCATTTAAGGGAAGTGGCAGGATGTCTTTAGCGGAATTCGTAAACTGGAATTGGTGTTTGGATTGTGGAGAGGATGGTTCGGAAAGCCATTTTCTTTTTGTGATAAATGGAGCCATACGAAAAGACCTTGGCATGATATGCGGGGTAGTAGCTGAAAATAGTTTTTTAGTGAGAGTAAGTTAGTTGGTTTCTTTTATGCCTTGATTTCTGAAAGTAAGATAAGGTTGTGATTTTGCTTTAACAACAGGGAACTTAGCTTAACTTAATTTCTTAATTACTTTGATAGATTGTATGCGAAGAAAGGGAATTCCTTTGCAATATACCAAAGTTTACCAGGGAAGACACCCCTTCCACCGAAATAGATGTGTTCTCAGCTAATTCCTTTTTGCACAAGTTTGTGATACTACAAGATGGGGCTTTCTCCAATTCAGAAGCCGAAAATAACCCCACAAATCGAGACACAACAAAGGGAAGAAGAAGAACAAGAAGAACAAGAAGAACAAGAACAAGAACAAGAAGAAAGGCCGGCAATGTCAGCAGGCGACAGCTGGCGATAAAGCAAATGAAAAAGGGAGAGAAAAATTTAAAGGGAGAAGATGTGCCAGCCCAGAACACAGCCCCGACCAAGTATCCTCCTCCTTTCATCGAGGCAGTAGGGAAAATGAGGAAAACTCTTCTTGAGTTTTCCTCAGAACCTGAAGAATGTGACAATTTGATGGAAGATCAAGTGTCTCCCATGCGAGTTTATATATCCCAGAAATATGGTCTAACATCTAAGGTAAGCAAAGCCAGCAGTTTTCTCAATAAGCGTTTGTAAAAGTGTCCCAGTTCATCCTTATGTTGACCCATTCCCGGCTTGTATTTTTTTTCAGCTGTATCAATTAAAATCAGCCAAGTTTGTTAATGGCATTCCTCTCTTCTAGCATTGGCTGTTTAATTTTTGTGATATTTTCATTTACTTTCGATTGGTCATGTAAAAGACACCCTATGGGTCCCACAGGCCAACGGCGCAACAAGGCTAGATGACCAGTTTGATGATGACTTCATTGTTGTTGGCACTAGCGTAATTTCTTTGAAGTCATTCCTCAAAGTCACTTTGCCGTCATTTGACATCACTGGCAATCACATCACCCGAAGTGCATTGCTAGATTAATCTCGGAGTTATCAATTTTCGCAGGGTTGTCAACTAAGGCCACTTCAATCCAAAGGAGAAATGTGTTTTTAGTCAATGTTCCAGTTGCATTGAAGCACAAGTTGAATGGAGTCTGGCTTGAGCTTGTTCATCTGATTCAAGGAATCCATGAAACGTGAAGAATCACCACTCGAACAACTTGGTTAAATTCTTCGCCAATCACCTAAACAGCTGTATACAGAGAACAAAAATTTCAGCCATCTGTTTATTTGTGGTATATTATACGTATACGTGGTAAGGGTTTTAGCATTTGAAAATGCTGCTGACTATCTGGTTTAGATTGTAAAAAACCTGGCCACTTACCTTATTTCAATAGCTTAAATTTGAATGACTTAATTAGAATAATTTTCAATGGTTCCATCGAATTTGAATGAGTGCTCGTGTATCCTACTTTTTTCCCTCAGTATCATCTTAATTCTTTCATAGATTATCTTTTGAAACCTGTTATAACATTATTTTTATTTTCTCGGGCATATTTCCTGTAACCGCTGCAATATAGACGCAGCTAAGTATCTATCATCAAGTTTCGTTCCACGATTTGCAGAATACCACATGGGATATATTTCAATATAAGAAACAGTTAATAGCACTAGAGGATTAGATTAGTAATGCGCGTGAAGAGGATAGACATTGAAGAATCAGAAATCGCTAAAGAACTTATAAGGACACAGCGATAGGATTTAACCCGGAAATGTTTGTGAGTAAGTTTATTTCATCAGCATTCACTTTCAGCTTGTTTCAGTTATGTTTGTCTTATTGTACATAGCTACTTTGTTTCTTGTCTCGCATGTAGAACCGCTTTCCCACTGTTAGTACATGTAATTTAGCTTTGTGTAATTGTAATTTCAGTCGACCACATTGTTATTAATTTAAGGAAATAAATCCAAAGTAGTGACAAAGCCTGGGTCATTTTCCTTGGTGGTATACTGGCGTGCGTTTTTAAGAACAATTTTCCGTGGTAAGATTTTACTCGTGGCACAGTTCGAGTCTGGCCACCAACAGTCTACAACGTGGGAGCTTGCGCACACAAGTGACAATGTAAGAAAAAGAAACGATTTAACACGAAAACGAAGAAAAACAATGGCATCAAATAAAGAAACAAATTTAGAAGCTGGCAAAGCCATGTTTTTCGAGCAAATACTGACTTGATAATCATGCTGTAGGGCGAGGGGTTTGAATATGTGTAAGTGGCACAAGTTGAAAGCAAAATGATGAAGCAGAAACAGCTCATCAAAATCAAGAAACTTCAAGCAAAGATGAAAAGGCTGTCAAGGGAACTTGACCGTGAAATTAAAGTATTAGAAAAAATTTGAAAACGTTTTTCAATATGTTTTTGCGTGGAAAATGAAATAATAAAGTGCAAACATATCAAGATTGTAATTTTGTTAAAGTTTCTATTTTGTAATTATCTTCAGATTTCACTTGTAATGAGTAAGAAAGTAAATGGTACTGGAAATTAAATTTATTGTTGACTGAAAATAAGATATAAAATATATTTTGTACAGAAAGAAAAATGAAAGGTAGAGTATTATAAAAGAGAATGTCAATGTTCAATTATTTTCAAATTTTAAAAATGCATCAAAATGAGAACATACATGATTAAGACATTTACGCCTCATATCACAATCTTGAAACTATTTACTAATAGACCAGAAGATTATAACCAGCAGTTTCAGACAAATTAAGTTAACTTGAGAGACGACATCAAAATCAGCCACATAAACAGTTCTGGATGTGGTTTTGTCTTATACTTTTTTTACTTACTTACTTTAATTGCTATGTTTAGGAGCTGCACCTTAAAACATGGAAAACCAAAGACTCTGTGGTAGAATTAGCCTCGTGTTGTTGAAGGATGGCCTGGTTTCCTGAGGGGCTTTATCCCCCCGCCCCATGTTTCCTGCATTTTAGTCAAGAAAAATCTAAAGTGTGCTAAACAATTAAATTCAATAACTGAATGTGCCAACCTTAAAAAATGTGAACTGTCATTCAGGCAGGTTTAATAGAGAATTAAAGTGTTCTCTGAACTACTTGCAAGGAAGATTTGATGTTTCTGGTCCAATGCACTTATAAATGCCTACAAGAAAGAAAAGAATGTTAAGTAATCCGATAAAATTATTTTAAGTCCACTGTAATATAACAAATTATTATATGGCCATGTCTCAAAAGGACTGGGAACTACCAAATTTGCAAATTTGATTGGCTAATTTTCCCATCTAGATCAGCATCTAGACCGGTGTTGCTGTTACATTCACTATGAAAAGTTACGAAACAAAAAATACGCAAAAGTTGCCTTTTTCATTCTCAAAAACTAAATGGAAGAGCCAGAAGGTTTTACTGAGACAGAATTTAAAAAGAATGAACAAACTCAAGCAAATTGTAGCATGGCAGAGGCGGTCAAAATAGACGAGGACGAGATCATGATTGAAAAGTTCTTGAAGGATCAGAAGTCAAAAAACAGTATAAAACAAGAAGTGACCTGAACGCCTGGAGAAAATTTTGCGTGTCTATGAAAGAGGCAAGACAGATAGAAAACATACCTGCTAGTGAGCTGGACCTCCTGCTGTCAAAATTTTTCATCTCTGTTCATAAGCAAGATGGTAGCGAGTACGAGCCGGCTACATTGAGCTGCTTCCAGCGAAGTTTTCAACGACACTTGCATGTATTTGATGTATTTGTTCTGGCATTAAGACGTGAACCAGAGTTGTGTGGCAATGTTTCGTTTGTTACAGGGAAAGGGCGCAACTGCAGAGCAATCAAGCTAGAGCCAATAGTTCAAGCTCTTGGGGAAGCAAGGACAGCTGCTCTTCCAGCGTTCCATGTACTTTGTGGGGCAGATAATACCGGATGTTTTTCAGGCCATGCAAAACCGTTGTGTTGGAAGGCATTTCTAAATGTCGATGAAGATGTTGTCAGAGAGATGGCAAAGCTTGGTACAACACTAAGACCATCTGACGAAACCATGAAGGCTATTGAGAAGTTTGTATGCGAACTCTATGTTCCAAATACATCACTTACCATGGTGAAAGATCTTCGATGGTGGTTATTTCGTAAGAAGCAAGCCCAATCAGAACGACTCCCACTAACCCAAGGGGCTCTACGTCAAGCTGTTCTACGTGCCCACTATCAAGCCATGCTGTGGAACAACGATGTTGTTGCAAACCCTGATATTCCATCTCCTAAAAACTATGGCTGGGAGAAAAAATGACAACAGATGGCTTCCAGTGATGACAAAGCTACCACCAGCGCCAGAAGCTATCATTCAGCTGGTTAAATGTGGATGCACGAAGCAGTACGCAAATAACCGATGCCAATGTCGTAGGAATGGACTGGCGTGCACAGATCTCTGTTCTTGCTCTGATGAAGAAGATGAACCCTGTCAGAATGTTTTTACTGAGGTGGCAGACGACGATGAATACAATGAGGAATAAACTGTGGCGAGATTTAAAGAAACTGAACTAATGGGCCTTGATGATAATGGGCTCATATTTGTTTATATGTTTCTCTATATCAGGAGTATTCCTATTTTGTAAGTTAGAACTGCCATCAATATAGAGGATATGTAGAAAGTAACAAGTCACCTTTTGACACTTCATGAAGCCCAGTCTGATTTTCAAGTGAAGAGTGAATAAATCTTTTTGGAGTGAGTAGACACAGTGCTTCTCTCGTTTCTAAACCATAGGTATTTAATTTACTTTGTTCGAAAAGCCTAACATTTCGTGAGTCTGCCACGTCCTATTATGGTTCACTAATAAGAACTACAGGAAACACATTTCTATCTGACGGATGGCATGACTATCAATTGAATCAATCTGTTTCCTTTTTTGTGGCTCCAGAGGATGTGGCTTTTTAAATTTGTCGATTTTGAACGGGATGACATACATGTTCTTTTCATTTCATCAAGCAAGACTTACCAGCCTCGTTTCCATGCTAGGTCAATCACGTGACTCTCATTAATAAATATAAGCAATTTGCTGGGTTCAGGGCTGTCTAGCAAGTATATCCCCTGAGTTAGGCCCCGACTCCACCATACATATTAAGACTTTTTTAATGGGTAGCCTTCCAGCCTCGATTTCATGCTAAATCTATCATGTGACCCTCGTATATAAAAATAACTATTCTACTAGCTTGAGTGTTGTTTACTCAGTATATCTGGTGAGTTTGGTTGATATTTCTAGAACTAGAAAGAAGTTATGACCACTTAAAGCTTTTCAGCCTCATTTCCATGCTGGATCACACAGGTCATTTTTAAACATCCTATTAATACCCTCTTGGTGCTTTACAAAATTGTCAACAACATTTTTTGGGTTCTTTATGGTCTACTCAACACTACTAGGCCACTGGCTTGCTTTCTTCTCAAAACGCCCACGGAAATACATTAGCTCCCGGACTACATAGTGAATGGGCTTCAAAGGTGGGATGACAAGTATGTTAAGCTACTAATTTCTTGCTATTCAGACCACAAACACCTTTTTGGCAACGGGAAGACAACAAAGAGGGACATCTTTGGAAAGATTGCATATATTTTTAACTAGCAGTGTGATTTAATGGTTACAGGAGATCAATGTATAAGGAAGTGGATCAAACTAGAATGAAATTTCACAAAGAGCTCTCTGAATGCCTTGGGTTGGACCCAAAGGTCACACCTGTTCTTACACTAGAAAGTGCAAACATTGGGACAGAACATAGTGATAGTGAGGATGAGTCAAGTGACTCTGCACATGCCAAAGTTAAGTGACCACCAAGGAAACAGAAGTCTCATTCTTCTGCAACAGAAATGCTTTCTTTCATAAAAGATTACACTGCGAAACGTGAAAAACTGGAAGAAGAAAAAGTGAAATTAATGAGCGAAATTTTTTGCATGTTTTTACGACAGGAGCTCTAGCTGGAGTAAAAGTTGGTTCATTTGGAGTTGATGGCAGATCAGTGAATAGTTACGCAGCTCTCGTAAGCTTGTAATTCTACTGGTCCTCTAGTGCAGTAGCTGCTATTGTTTGGGGGGCTAGGGGCATTGTTCTTGTTGTTTGTTCTATTGTTCTCTCAGCCACTCATGTGAGACCTTACAAGAGCTGCATGGTGACCCAGATCAGTAGATACGTTCCTTGTTGGAGTTGGGGGCACAACGATTAACATTCTAACTGGAGTTGGAGATGCACAACTTGAGTTTCTTGCTGGAGTTTGAGGTTCAGAAGGTAAGCTTCCTGCTGGAGTTGGAGGTACAGAAGGTAAATTTCTCACTGGAGTTTGAGGTTCAGAAGGTAAGCTTCCTACTGGAGTTGGCGGTGCAGAAGTTGCTGGAGTTGCAGCCAAGGAATATTCCTGTGATGCTGGAGGCAGTAGAGATCACATGTGTAAAACTCAAACTTGTTATAAATGGGTAAACTGTATGTGAACCTCAAGTACAAATACTCCCCATTATTGATGAGAAACTTGTCAATATATTTGAAGCCATTTTTTTACATGATTTGCTAGTCCAAGTTGCTTGGATGTTGAAGTACACATCATCGCCAGATTTTAAAGGAGCTCTGTCACGGGGAATTCGCAGATTTTTGGTCTAAACTGTTCTGAAATTAGTGGTAGGCAACTTAACCAATAAAAATCATTACCTTTGAACATCGAAAGGAAGATATAACCTTAATATGTGGATAGAACTCTAACTATGGCTATAAAATATCGATTTTTTGTAGACGTGCGGAAACAACTTGAAAAGTTTAGCTAAACTTTTCAAGTTGTAATCCATTTCCATCATAGCCATCCAGAGCTTAAGACGCTTGTTAACAGTTTCGGTGCTCTAATATAGCAATTGTTAATAAAACTGGACTATTATGTTTTGGTTTCCTTCAACACAAATATAAGTTTTGGCTGTTCAAAAATCTGTTGAAGTCGTCATGAGAATTAAGTACAGCCGAAATAATAATGATTGCATTTTAAAATGCTCAGACAGCATAATTTAGTAATGTTGGCACTTTAACTGAACAGACAAAACTGGATTCAGTTTCAATGGTGGCAAAAAGTTTTCCGGAAAGTGATTGACAATAATATCTACGAACAAATTCTCCTTACTCAGCCCCTAAAACGAACTTTTGTCAGGGGACATTGTCGAGAGCAATCAAGGGAACTGAAGATAGAAACAACAAAAATGCTTACCTCAATGAATATTTCTGTTTGTGACTCCGCCCAAGTAACATGGTCAATGGTGCTAAGGAGAGTAAGTAGCATGGTTGAAGATATGGAGGGCAGCTGCAACATGCAATATCACATCAATCTTCTTGGTCTTCAGTGGAGTTCTGCCCTCCATGATGGTTTCATTTACTTCTTAATAAATTTTCATTAAGTCTGTTCAAAGTTACTGCAGCCTGTTGGGTCAGTGTGTAAGTTGAACGCGACATGTGCAGGCGTGCAATCTCAATGAAAATGTCATCCTAGCTGGAAAGACCGCTTTCTTTTAAGGCATTGATGGCTTGGCTGGTTTGCATTTGCGTCGGTCTCAAGTACTTTGATTTAAAAACAGTCCAATGAGGCAGGCAGCAAACTGAATCTGTGTTGTCCCCAGGATGCAGAAAGGCATGTTTGCTGCTATTTCTCGCAGTTTTTCTGTAGCGTATCTGTAGGAGGCCTCTTCCCAGAAAATAATTGGCATATTGCTTGAATGTCCCCATTCGTGTTTTCCTCCTCTGACTTCAGTAATTTGAATAGAACGTCGTAGATTTCATCTGACAAAAGGAACACTCTGTTGTTGTCCACGACAGTCTTTATAAGTCCCAAGGACGTATGTAACTGAGCTCAAAGGAGAAATAGTGCCTTCTTTGATTGCTTGGGATTTGCCAGTTGTTGGTGGACTGCCGAAGATAAAATAGATATTAAGAGGCAGTTCTTGTCAGAGAGTCAGAGTAGTTGTGGAGCTAGCTATGAAGGCAGTGGCGGTAATCAGACTGGAAGAAACAGCCAGGATTTGTGCTGATGGAGTGTGATTTGCTCGTGATGAAGTTCCAGACTGCGGCAGGGAAAAGCTGTCCGAAGGGATCAGGATGTGTGATAAACTGTTTTTGAAGTTAGGCCCAAGTGCTGTTTTGTTGTTTTCGGAGCCTGGTTAGGCCTGAAGTAGACATTCTCAACAGATGTGGCTATCTTGAATGATGTGGTTATCGTTAAGCATAAGGTAGACTGACCTGAAGGAAACCCCAGTGGGATTGTAATGTTGTTGTGTGTGGATTAATTTGATGGGCAGTAAGTTTGCACAGTTGATTCAAGTCTTACGTGTGTCCACAACAACAAAGGGTGTGAACTTAATGTTAAACTCCGAGTGAAATTGAATAAATTAAGACTTCAGTTGCAGCTACTTTTGTTTGACTTATTTTATTGTTGGAGTGACATACTTATTAATGTGCTGCCTGGGTGATCGATTAGGGCTTTTTATGAGTAAAAGTAGTTTTAACAACTACAAATGCATTTTTAAAGGCAAACTATATCTTTCTGTATTAGTGTCTGAGAATAGTTTTGTGAAGGGTGTTGACTACTGGTTTGATTATGGTAGAAGCAATATAGGAAAGTCATTGAGATTTTAATCACATTGTTTTCTTAAATTGATGCCATGAGGGCTATGTCTGTGCAGTCAATAAAAGTCCTGGAAGCGGTTTCACGTCAGGAACAAAGGGTGTGGAAATTTTGAAAATTTAAAGGAGGTGGGAAGATGAAAGAAATTAGCATTTTTCTAATATCTTTTGTTTGACTTCTTTTATGGACACTGAATGCATGCATAGTTAAGTTAAGAAAATAAGATTCTGTGTTCTCCAGTCGTTTGTGCTGTTTGAAAATGTATACTGTTAAACATCCTGAGACAACTGGAGTGCAAAGTGGGTGCTCAACAGCTGATTTGAAAGATCAAAGCACTCAGTGTGGCAGTACCAAAAAAGTTATCAAAGAAATGAGAAGAAAGGCAACTTCAGTAGCTATGAACATCTGCTTAAAAATTACCTGTGGGACAGGACTTCACCCTGTCATGGCTGAAAGACAAGGGAGTGATTACGTCGAGTTGAATATGCACCACTTGCGGATCGTAAATGAATTGGGTTGAACATGGGGACAGGTCAGATGGCTAAGTCTGGGAGTGCATTACCGAGGGAAGTTAGTTTGAGAAAAGCAAATTTAAGAATTGGAGAGGTGTTTAAATTTACATACTGCTGGTGACACGACCAGAACCAGTGGCAAATAAAACAGCAACTTGGACTTGGTTTGAACACAGCCATTGACTGGGACATGTTTTGCCGCAAAGTGTGTGAGGTGGCGTTGTTCAAAGGAAGGGAGAACATTGGCGGCCCAGGGAAATTGTTTCAGATAGATGAAAGCAAAATTGGAAAAAGGAAGTATCATTGTGGACATGTCATCGAGGGTCAGTGGGTTTTTGGCAGCATTGAGGAGGATTCACAGAAATGCTTCATTGTGACAGTAGAAGACCAAACTGAACAACAAACTTCCATAGAGTTTGTTAACCGTGAGGGTTTTCACACAAACAAGATAGAAGGTCATTGGTGACAGATGAAGACTTCCGACCCACGGTCATAAAAAGGAACACTATTCTTCAAATTTAGCGAATTCAAATGGAGATATATCCACAATGGAGAAGATTTGTGGAAGGCATTTTTGAAAGACATTAAGAATATTTACAAATTTGACTAATTAAGCCAATGAGCTAATCCTGAAAATATGTGCAGTTTAAAAAACTTTCGACTTCTGAGCAGTGTTGTAATGAATTTGAAATGTTGAGATTTAAGTTTAATTTATTGCATGTACAGTATATTATAGGTCACAGGATTGATGATGCCTGTGTGTTTGAATAAGTTTGTAATTTGATGAGGCAGCTTTGGAGTTGCTGAAACAAAATGTATTGCAATCAAGTTACTTGCTTTAATTCAGAACACCATGTAGTAATTGCATGCTTGCGGGGCAAAAAATGCGGTCTTTTGATCAACAGAATTTAAGACGGAATCCACCAGGACTTCGAGTAGTTGTTGGACAAAATTATGTACCAAAATTATTTACACCTTATTGCAAACTTTTGTGTTACTGCTTCAAATATCTTATCAAAAGAAATCTTTTCTAACAACACCAAACACCAAAAACAAATTTTAAAATTTCACTGAATTCCATTGAATCGCTTAAAGACAATTTTACAAAATGGCTGCACGTGAGAATTTCCCTATAGCTTGTGAACTTTGAAATTCATTTTCTAAGACTCTGATAAGAAATTGTTGTTGGTGTTATCAGTGATAATTACTTACATCTTTACCTTTTATTTAGGGTAGAAAATAATGCAATAGGATTTAAATTATTCTGGTACTCGATTTTTGTCCAACTTAAACAAATATTACTCGACTTACCGGTGGATTCCGTCTTAAGCGCTTTTAAAATGAAATATATTGATTGTGATTACCGTATTCATGTCCTTGTGTTTTAAAAACCAAAGATAGACATTGTAATAAGTGGGGTTGTGGCCTTGTGTTTTTAGAACAAAAGTTATACATTTGAATGAGCGTGTTTGTGGGCATGCTTTTTAATAACGAAAAATACACGTTGTGAATTGCGTTATCGGGCATGTAGTTTGTTGGGGCCATGTATTAAAGATCAAAGTATATTTATGTGTAGTAAAGAATGAAGTATATTCACGTGTAGACTGATTTCTTTCGCAATGGGTTAAAGTGTTTATCCAGCCCATAGGATTTTTATAGTTTGGGTATCTCTATAACCCATAAATAACTACTATAAAAAGAATTTTTGGATTCCGCCTCATTTTCCCCACCAAATCGAAAGAACTGAACGAAAGCTACACCTTCTTTATAGTATTTTGTCCTGAAATGAGGTTTTTGAAGCAAAGAATTATACTAATTAGAGTTGTGAACCATGTGGTCAGTGAGCATGTTAACAATTATTACCTTTTCATGCTTTCTCTACATTTTTGCAGCTGGAGATGGATTATCTGGGATATATCCTCCAGCAGTAGTGGAGGCAATCTGTAAGCTTTATCCTGCCAATGTCAGCAACTAAAAGCCTCTGAGTAAGAAACGTGAGGTGAATAAAGGGGAAATTTTGGACTACTACATAACAAACGTTTAGTATCACGTCCTTTCTAAATTTTGTAAATTGTATTTTACAAAGGCAGAATTTGTATGAAGTTCCACTCCAATAATTCATCAAGGTTTACCACGAGGCAGACCTCAGAAATGGGGAGGTAAGCATGGTTCTCGCTGGTTTCAAGGGCTGTTTATAGGGTGAGCTTACAATTTATACTTCCTTCTTTATTACTTTTTCAGGGTCTCCCCAAGACAAGCGACTGCGTGTTTGAAAAGCAATCTTCAGAGATTTGATTGTTATGTAATTTCTATCAAATTATATTTTTAGTTTTCGTTAACATAAAATGAGAAGGTTGCTGGATCCTTTATTTCTCCTTAAAAATTTTTCCAATTCCAATTTTTTTCTGTCCACCATTTATGTATCACATTATTTAGCATTGAAAATATTTAAGTGAATCAATGTATTGATTTTAATGTTTTGTAGAATGGTTTGTGCCAATATACAATTTGAAAAATAGCCGTAAAAAATTAATTCTATGCATAACATATTTGCCATTTTTGTCTGTGATAAACATATTTTTATATAAAACAATGTATTGATTGTTATGTTTTGGAAACTATGGTTGGTGCCTGTTTAAAAAGTTAGAACAGTTAGAAGTTGCAACACCAAAAACTTCCCACAAGTATTTTTTTGTACAAATATATTAAATAGATTTAGGCAGGCCTAAAAGCGGAGCCTCCCGGTTATTTATGTTGTCCCTTATCTACTATAACTCTGAATTTACAGAATTATACAATTTTCTGGTTAAGAATACTCAATAGGAAAACACATCTCTTCATTGCGTTCGACGATAGGAGAACGCATCCTAATCTTGTGGTGAGCTGTGGTCCCGTGGTTGTCCTGTGAACGCGCAAACTTTTATAATTATAATGTGGATGTGGTACATTACTTAATTTTATAAATCGTGGAGCACCTGGAAACTAGCGAACAGCTAAGCGTGTACTTGTCCACGTTAAATAATTGCGTTCGACGATAGAACGCATCCTAATCTTGTGGTGACCTGTGGTCCCATGGTTGTCCTGTGAATGCGCAGGCGAAAGTCGTTCTATGTCGGTATGTATGTCGGTATGTGGCGGGATGGCCTCGATCTCGAGCCGCTAAGATAGCGCGCAAAAAGAATTCAATTAAGCCGATAACGATAGGTTGTAAATAATTTTTGCGTTCGACGTACGCATCCTAATCTTGTGGTGGCGTGTTCTTCAATGGCCAGCACGTCGAACACACTGCATAATCTACGATACATCAGGTGGTATAATTCGTCATCAGATGCCTTCTTCAAACAGAGCTGGATGCGCCCGTACGCGCGGGAAACCTCGATGTGCAAGCGGCAAAAATATTCCCGCCATTTCTAGGTATAAATGCAGCACTGAGGTCTAATTTTTTTTTGCAGTGGGACATCGTAGTTATTCAAGGTGAGTACAAATTGTGTTTAATTTTTCGTAATTTCCGTACCGTAAGGTTAAAAAAAGTAGCCTGAAATGCCATGAACATGCCACCCCCCTAGGTCACATTTAGACCTAGTCAATACCGGTGCCTTTTGTCGCGTCGGCAGTCAACCTTCGTGTCGCCTTGTCATCGTAGTTGAGATTCGTGCCTTTTCGTCGGCATTCAGTTTTCGTGCCGAGATTACCGGGTCGCTTTTGCATGGCTGTTCAAGTTGTGTAAAGTAGAGTTTTGCTGAGCCTTTAAGCAACTCAAGGCTAACTTGAGAAATGTGTTATATATATAATTATGTTCTTACCCTTCGTACCTCCTCTCGATACACAAATTGTCTTTGTGCTTTTGCAGACCGAACTGTAAAACCGTTCATCGAAGGTACTGGAGTTATTTGCTTAGTAGGTGCTAACATATATCATATTTTTGTGTTTTAGATGCCAGCATTCAATTTTTTTTCCCCGGCAGGGAGAAGGAGAGGTGAGCTCTTAAGTGTTAAAATAAAGTAAGGCTTATTTGCGTCTCAAAACTTTCATTCCTGCCCCTAGCTCTGCGAGGACCCAAAAAACTGCATATATGAAAGTGAATTTCAGACACACATCATAGAGCCAGATTCAGACATGAAAGCGTATAGTAAGCTTATATGTTTTAAAAGGTGTGTTAATTAGTGATCAAAAGGTTTAGGGATACGCGGTTTAATACCTTTTATCGTTTTCAAGTTTTTTCCGAGCGGAAAAAATACACTCGACCCTTGAGTCATTGTCCGGCGTTGTACTGAAGTGATTAATTATTTCTTTTGTTTAGGGTTAGAGAGAGAGAGGGCAGCCAGTAGTGGTGAGTTACTTGTTGTTTTAGGTAAAAAATAATAAAATTCTTGAAAGTCAGGGAAAAGTCATGAAATCTATATTTTGAGTAAGACAATGACATTTTGAAGAAAAGTCAGGTAAATTGAATTTAGACACCTGAAATTACGCTGAACGATGGAAAAAGTATTTTTCATCATCATAGAAGGCTGCTAATGTGACATTCTATTTTGTATTGATTTACATGTAGCTATAGTCAGGAAATTTTTTTCCTATCAGACAGAAAAAGTATAATAATTTAATATAAAAAGTAACCTCCATACTGCATGCCAATGGGAAAGGGGGAGGAGATGGACGACTAAGAATTTTTTGTCTGTTCTTTGTTGACATTGAGTGGAACACGGGGTAAATTAGTTTATTCTTATGATTTCATGTATTCTGGTCAATTACGTACAATTTAGTGGAGAGGGACAGAGGGGTCTAATCCCGTCTCCCCTACCTTTACTCGAGCTTCCTTGCTGTCTCTCTCCACAATTTAATTACCTCCTGTTCTCTGCACTAGTAAACAGGGCACAAGGTTAGCAAATGCACACTTGCCAACTGATGAAATTACTTTTCTGTTACTTAATTAACTGGACTACATAATCAGCTATTGTAAAATTGAATGCGTTTAAAATTAAGACTGATGATCTTCAAATTCTTTGTTAAGACTTGTATGAGAAATTGTCTTTTAAGATTCCCATGACCCAAAGGGATTATAACGTTAGAAAGTGATGGGTGATGACTCAGAGTTTCCCATTTTTTTTCCTTTGTCAACAGGTAGAGGTAATTCAAGATCTGACAATGGTAAGTTCCTTCATGCTTAAATTTGAAGATTATTATTATTATATTTTTAATTTGTAATCTACTTTGAAAAAAATAATGTCATACCATTTGCAAAATTTAACTTGGAAGCAAGAAGGTAGACTTTTGACTTCTTATGACTCACAGCTAGTATATAGCCTTCTTGAAAATGCAGTTAATGTTTACAAAAAGCACTACTGAAAAGTCTGTAAATATATACTGTTTTTTTTTTTAATTTTAATTTTGTAGAAACAATACATCACAGCATTTGCCAGTTCTTCATCTTATGGCATTGATTTTAATTTTTAAATCTACAGGATGCTGGAGTTTTATGGATTTTTGTTTATCTAGTCATGTGACTTATCAGACATTAATGTTCATGATTTGTAACTCTTGAAGTACTCTTAATTTTATTTAATGTCAAGAATTTAATTTGTCAAAAATCATATTCGTATGAGGTCTGTTTTCCAAAATATGATAGTTAGAAACCTTCCTGATAGCGACAAATCGGTAGTCAAGTCAGTCACCCCTTAACATTATTTTAACTGAATTAAAGTTATTATTATTATGTGACAAGAATCTGTTTCATACCCTTTTTCACCTGAATGTAATAATGCTTCTAGGAGTGAATCATGCATGTGTTACTCAAAGACTTATAAGGCACTTATTTTGACCTTCAGATGCAGATGCAGATGTTGACATGCTGCCTGGAGCTGCAGTTAACAACAGTAAGTATGACAGATCAGGTCCACTATTCTATGTGTTGCAGTAATTTGGAAAGAACTATTCAAATATTGTGGTATCTTTCCCTCAAATGCATTAATAATTCATTAAGTAAAAACAAAGAAAATTTTAACCGTGAAGGAGGTTTGGATATCTGGTCTTATCTTAATTAGGATAGATTCTTTTGAGTTTCACTAACCAGACAGAGTTTCATTAGCTATCCGAACACATCTAATTTTGTCAAAAATATGCTGCTGTGGGTCGTACTATCGACTCTTGCCTCTTCCTAGCTGGCATTTGGATATCCCGATGAAACGCGGTCTCGTGCCCCTAATAATAGATCAATTTAAGAGATATATGAGACAGGATTTTTTTAGCAACTTAATTTATAAAAAATTGGCTTTGTACATCGTGTTGAGCACCTCAGGCATTATAGCTCTGGACCGGATTTCACTTTTGTTACTCACTTGCAATTGGTTTTCATGGATTTTGAACCTGAGCTTATAACATAACTTGTTGTAAAATTCACTGAGGATTCACAACCAAATTACTGTCAACTTTAACCACAGGAAAATAACTTCAAATGAAGAAAACTTCCTTGATCAGTCAGTCATAATAAAAATTTTCTTGATCGGTCATAATAAAAATCTTCCACACAAAATCAAACTATGCTGGTTTAAAACAGGTAAGATAACATTTGAAATGCCAAAAAAATGTAAGAAATATTGCACTTTTATGGTGACTGAATAACGTTAACTTAAAGATACTGCAATGATTTACTTTAAAAGGAAAAATATCGATCAAAACAAATAATGCTGGTGTGGTACTTCATGTGACATTACTCCCTTAGTTATGAAAATTGAAATAAAAAGTTTACAGCCAATTATGGTATTGACATTACTTTTTGAAAATTATTTTGAAACAGATGATGGAGGGTTGCCAGCACCAGTCCTGCCACCACCAGTGCTGCGACCACCAGTAGCACCACCAGTGCTGCCACCAGCACCAGCAGTGATGCCGCCAGCACCACCAGTGATGCCGCCAGCACCACCAGTGATGCCGCCAGCACCACATATAGAACCACCAGTCCCACCACCACCGAGGGGGGATACACTTAATGAAAAACGGAAAAGTGAGTAATTATTTATAAAGGGGACAACAACTGACTGTCAGCTAGTAAATATAACCAAATTTAAGAGCTGGTATTTGAAGTGCTAATAAGATCAAATTGACACTCTTCCTTTCTAACTTAATAAGCTGTGTTATGGTCATTGCCCTGTATTGCATTGCACATCCTAACATTTTGGTCTAACATTTTGATGCCTTAGTAAACATATAAGTAGGTTTGGTAAATGTTTTCGGCTGGCTAAAACTTTTAAAATATAAAAAAATATTGGTGGGGACTGGAAAGGAGTGAGTTGCCATGGTAACACAATCTTATTGCAACTGTAAGTGTGTCTCCTGTAGAACTATTAGACTGTCAGGTTACATTTGTTTTTGCAGCAAGGAAATTGCTTAAGAATTGAGATGAGTTAATGACATCATCATGCCAAGGCCCTCAGTTTGCATATTTTACACAAATTTAAAGGTTGAATATCTCCAAAACTAGTACAGATATTTGAAAATGGAAAACAGCATTTTAACTCTTTTGTGGAATTATTATTAATGATATGCCTAAACCTAATATAAATGCAGTAGATTAATTAATACTTACTATTTTATGGAAATCTACTTTTGACATACATGTAAAAAGTTATGTGCTTTTCTTTTTCTTTACAGTTGGAAAATGCTTTAATTGTGGGGGGTGGGGGCACTCTTATAGAGATTGCACCTCACCCCAGTATGAGGGCCAGGTGAAGGCGGGAAGGGGTGGCCATGGACGCCGAGGTGGCCGTGGTCGTGGCCGTGGCCGTGACCGTGGCCATGGTCGCGGCAGTGGTCGCGGACGAGTAAACAATGTCACTTTGCAATTTTTTTAATTTTGCCTGTATTCTTTCATTTATACTTACATTAAAAAACGATGTGTTTTTAAATAAAAAAACGAAACATTTTGAATTCCTATCTTGGTTGAAGTATGATTTTTTTTGGCAGTTTCACCACTTGCATTTGGGTTCATTATTCCATCAAAATTTTCATTATTGTGTCATTGCCTTGGTCTATAAGAAGACATACCATGGAAATATGCTGTTGATTTGCAAATTGTATCTAGAGCAAAATTTTCGAATTTGATTGGTTCTGCATGTGCCAATTTTGTATACCTGTAACTGGACACCTACATGTAGGTTGGTAAAGTCTGTATACGAGCCTAGGGGCCCACCCATCTGGCCAGAGCTTATCCCAGTTTCCGTAGCATGAAGTGACTAGGAGTATTGCTACTCCCCCCTGCATGGGATGCTAGTCCATTGCAGGGTTACCCCAAGCAGTAAATTCGCCGGTACCCATTTATTCATTTTGAATTTAACCCCTAAAAGAGACCAATCTAGGCGTGGCCGAAGCTTATGCAGACCCCTAAAAGAGTAAATATAACGAATCAAAATTCTTTCTTTTTTGCTATTTCTTCGCGTGCAACCCTAAACGAGACCTTGACGGCTGAAAATAATGACATTTTGACCAGAACACCCTAAGCGAGACGACGAGCATCCCCGTCCATTTCATATGGGAGTCCCCCCCCCCTCCCGCTGGGATCGAGTTATAGAAACACAATTTTTAACCAATCAGCATGCATATTTTCTCAGGACTGTTTTCTAATGATTTATAATTACCACCTTCCCCATCACTTGATTGCTTTTTGTTTTAAAGGTGCAGATAAAAAAATCATTTATTGAATAAAAGCTGAACACAGCAAATGGTAGCTTCCCAGGGGTAGCTTTCATCAAATATAAAACAATCAAACATGGAAATAAATACCAATTTTATGGCTTCGAATTTCTGTCAAACACAACAAAATAAAAAATTAGCATAACTCCACAACATTTTCATGCATTCCTTGCCGAAGTTTAGACAATTGGAATTAGATCATCATTTGCGTTCTCACCACCCTTCATAATCTTGAAAACTTGGCAGTTTTGTAACTGAGCAACTGATATGCGTTTCATTCTCGCCACTTATTCCATTTTAAACCTTGAAAATCCACCAGAATGAGATCGTGCAGAACGAGAAATCTTCTCGTTTTTGATCAGCTTGCAAGGTCTTGCAATCGCCCGCCATTTTTGTTGAGACCGCAGTGAAAGGGTCCAGCGGTCTCCGCGACTTGACGAATTTAATACAGTACGTGAATCACCCCATATGACTATTTTATGTTTTGTCGTTATCGATCGGTAGCTCGTGAGAATGTCAACAATGGAGATTGGATTCTTAACTGCTGCTTTGAGTATTTATGTGTTTCGCTTACAGTATTTATAGAGAACAGTTTGTGCTGTGTTAAAAGGCGAGTAGTGCATGTACTAAAGCTTGTGATTCTTTGAACAAATCAAAGGCCTTGTTTCTGAGATGGCAGTCATTTACAACACATGCTTTGGTGAGTACAAGTAACCCGGGGTATCTAATCGAACTCACAATAAGATTTTGCCAATCAAACATTTGATTAACGAACGATCGGTAATCAAACTCAATCGGACGTTCAATTACCGAACTCTTGTTCGATAGGGCAATTTTCACATCGCATGACAGGCACATGGTCTGTGGAAATTCAATCCTGAGATCAAATAGCTTTCCCCTTCCCTTTTCACCCGGCTTTCTGTAAACATGTCGAAGACATCGGGGCTAAACTTCAGAATAACCGGCCACTTTTTTGGATCCAATTAGTTCGATTTTGTTTTCTTGGTTCGAAAATCGAACTCACAGCAAAATAGATGTTCGATTATGTTTGATTGCCGAACTCAATCGAACACCAATCATCCCATTGAGTTTGATTTAATTTTTGTTCGATTTGACACTTGGGAAATAAGGTTATTTCTCTAACAAAAAAAAACCAGCTGGCCTTATGGAACTGCATGTTTGAGATGTGCAGTAACATAACACTATGTTTGCACAAAACTGCATTATGTTATTGGATATGTTCAGTAAAATGAAGTTGCGGCCGTGCGTCTTGCGTACTGCATTATACAGAATTTATAACTTTGTTCAGGAAAAAAAATACCCCGAAGTGAAATTCTTCAAGCAGACTTCCATCGTTAAAAACCGATATCCGAAAACCTTTCGATAAATCGATAGCTATCGATAATTTACATTTAAACACTATCGATTTTCTCGATCAATCAATAGAAATCGATACTCACAACCATCACTGCTCTTTTAAGGTATCAAATTTATAAATTCCATCATTTTCATTAAGGACCATGTACTGTTGGCACTTGTAGATGCAAAACGCTGGTTGTTTGAAGACAGCATTCAAATTGCAAGCTGTGTTTTTGCCGATGTGTTTAATAAGGGGCTTACACCTTCTCACCCTTTCATAACCCAGAGTTGTAGTAAGCGCAAATAGATTGACAGAATCAAGCAAATGAGTTTCAAGAATTTTTTTTATTTATAAACATTCACAACGTCCACTGTACTACCATCATACAATGTCTTAATGGTGTTTAACTTGCATTAGTTGCAAGATGAAGTTGTTACATTTTGTTTCTTCGCTGAATCTGAAAACAATCATGTTACGCATTCGTTCAAAGGTAGTCGATTTGGAAAATAAAACTTTACCTACAAGAGTACTTTTTTGTTAGACTGGTTTAAGGAAAGTTCCAATGCTTCTTTGCCCATAATAAGTGGAGACGTGTTGGGCCGATAAATTTGATAAGTTCGATAATAATTTAAAAATCGATAATTTTTTTTTTAATTTTTTAATTACTCACAACATATCCCTTCATCGATTTGTATCGATTTCTGATACAATTAACCAATTTTTTATCGATTTTATTAATTTTATTATCGGTTTTATCTAGACTGTACACAGCCCTCTATTTTTTCGTTTTTTCATCCTGTAGTAATTACGAAACGAACACGGTACATGTATATTGGCATAAGAAAAGTAATGACCTATATATCATGGGCAAATGTTGGAGTTATTACAGCATTAAGTACACCACCAGATCATTTGGTGTGTTAGTATTTCTTTGATATTTTTATGTGAATAAATATATTCCTACCAAATGTCTGCATGTGTCTTATTACAATACATTAGTCTCCTTTACAGCCATTGTTTGGGCTCGTCACGCAATGTGCTTCAGGTTTAAGCAGCCCTTGGAAGAGGGATCATTGTGTGACAAGCCCAAACAACGGCTTCAAAGGAGACTACATGTGTCTCTGCCCCAAGAAGAGCCACCTTTGAAAATCACCATATAATGTATTGCAAACCTTTGACTGAATTTATGTTATGTATGCCCATGGATTGTGTCTCTGGTGATGTCTAACTGAAGGAAAGGCAATGCTTGAGTTGAAAAAAAACTTTTAAGTTTAAGTTAGAAATGTGATGGTGCTGTTGACATTAAATTTACTTAATCCTAGTTTTAATCTCTAATCTTTTGGCTTACATAATAATGCAGTTGAAATTTTTAGATTTCCCCCCCAAAATGCAAGGAAAACAAATTTCTGAGGGTCCAAATTAAAACATCTTTCAAGGGAGCATGACCCAGACCCCAAGAATCTCTTGCAGGTGGGCAGGAGGTTATGTGGCTTTCAGCCATTTTATGCCTGTTGGCACAGCTTTTTGTTGAGAACCTGGTTGCCATAAATTAAAAGAATCTAATGCCTTAAAAGCAACATGCTGAACCAAAAGGAAATGAATAAGCAATGTTTCTTTATGCCATTTTCCTTGATGAAACCACAAATGATATGAAGTGCTGTCTGTCAATTAGTTACATACAAGTTCAAAAGTTCAGCAGTGCATGGTTTTGGCTAGTAAAATCACTAGCCACTGGGCTAGTTACCAAAAAAGTTAGTGTTGAGCCCTGAAGAATGAAGCCAATATCTAACCATGTTGAACAAACAAGCTTGGTCAATAAAGGATCTATTACATGGGCAAAAAGTGAACTTTTACTTGCGAGACCAAGGCGGGAACTTGAATTGGGCGTGCAAGATACATGTAGGCCTGCTTGGGTAGCCAATCCTAACAGCAGTTTTGCTTCATTTTGTCTGCTTGCAGATTCAGCCATATAATAAATTCTATTAACAATTCATGACTGCATCTTACCAGGCTTTATTTCATTATTTTTAAAATTGAAGCTGTCCATATAAATAATACAATGGGTATTAATGACCATGAATTAAAAATTTCTTCACGTAACTGTATCGCCTCTTTCAACTCTATGAACTATTAGTCAACAGCACCAATCCAAATTGTTATAATGCAATGTACAACTCCATTACCACTCCCAGCATCATGCAAAGATCTTATCAAGTCTTGTGTAGTTAAAGGTTTAATGAAAAAATAAACTACTAATCTCCTTGTCCATTTATCTGTCTTTGAGGCTCTGACTCTCTGTGCCAACTCTACAGCTTGTGTTAACCCTAAAAAAAGGAAAATGATCACATATAAAGTGTTGTTAATCGATAATTGGGATCAGTATCACTATTTTTAATATTCGATGCAATGAAGATGATAAGGAAGTGTGGATGATGTTACAAATAAGGATGGCATGTCACATTATGTTAATGTTGTGCAATGTCGTTCACAAAAAATGGTTTTGTAAAAAATCGGTTACCCGGTCCCCCCCGGCATATTAAAGATCTCATCCCAGACCCCAGGGGGTGGGTACTCAGGATTTCAAGTGATGGGTATGATCAAATGGGAGCAAAAATCATGACCCCAAAAAATTTCCTAGGGCATACAACAAAACCCAAAAAAAATCCTGGACCAGGGCTGCAAATAACTGTCAGTCATCGGACATTGGCGAAATAAAATTTGTTCATGTCCGATAAAATCCCAAGTGTGGTCGGACATGATGTCCGGTTTTTTTTTTGTTGTAAATCATTTTACAGCAACAGTGAATAACAAATATGCCGTGAGTAAATCTGACGATCATTGTTAATTCATGGCTTTCGTAAGTTTTCTTTTTCATTCGTGTAGTTTGCCCTCCGTTTAATTTGAAAGCCAGCATAATGCTTCTTAAGGAGTAGCAAGATGTTAATTTTTGTCCATATTTTTTTCCAGAGTCATCCACAGTAAAATTTTGCTGTAAATTAAAAACAATTCACAATACACACACCAGTGTGGTAGTCTGTCGTCAGAATGTGTCTGAAGACAAAATCGCGTTGTTCATTACTTGACAGATGTTTCTTTGCAAACATTGACCGTCTATTTTATACGTGTACACCAAGTTTTGCTTCGTTCATTAGGTTATCTGTATCGAATCTGTACAGGCTCAGGATAAAAGTGAATATTTTGCAAATGTAACAACAAATGCTCACGACGATCCAGTCTCAAAAAATCTGCACAGTTGTCACCGCATGGCAAAAATGCAACTTCGAAAATGAATGTTCAGAGCGGTGAAGATGTCTTAGCTGACTTGAGACAGCTTGAACAGGTTTTTAGGTTGTCAGGTTCCCGACTTGAAATCCCGAGTACCCCCCCTGGATCCCAGACCTTGCCGGGTATTATCCGCTCTAGAGGCGGGGGTTTCATGAAGGCACCATCTTCGCTCACTGTGGCCGGGCGAAGAGAAACAAAGTTGCCTTGTGCATGATTGTAATAACACTTCTATTTGTTATCCATGGACATTAAGGCCCTAAGCCACCCACACTATTTACAGCATTCTCACCAAGGCCTATTACAGGATAGTGATCCTTTAATTTACCAGTATTATGCATGACCACACCAGCCCAAGGTCACTGAATAATACCAATGGCTCATGCTGTCTGGTAAATGCTGACCTCTGTCATTCCATAAAATTCTGAAAAAATGACTGTAGCTATACCCCATTCAAGAAGACCACGGTATTAGTAATTCACAAAATTTGTCAAGATAACGTGACATTCTACTACTTATAAACAAAAACAAATTTGTTGCATTCATCATCTGCATTTTCCTCTGTCGGCTTGGTAAATAAAAAAAAGACAAAAAGCAAAACCATGCTTGAAATTTCGGATTGAAAAATCAAAGCGGCACATCCCTAGCAACAAGGCTAGGTAGGAAAAAAAGCTATTTTTGATCCCTGATTTTAGCTGTATATTTAGTTATAATTATACATGAACTGTTATTTTGCAATAGAAATATTGCTTTTAACAAAGTAAAGCACAATCTACCAGTTATGCATTACAAATTACCTTTTTTCTGAATGTTATGGTTACCCAGCATTTCAGAGCCATTATTCATACAATCACTTGCTCAGATCACAGAGCGGGCATCTGCATAGCAACGTACTGGTGGCTGCCATCTGCTCCAAGGTGAAAATGGGGTGTCGTTAAACAGCTATCAAAATGTTGTCATTATTATAGCCACTCGGCATTAAACTGTTAGAACAAATGGATTAAGTCAGTAAACAGGACAAAGGAGTTAAGTTAATAAATTTGTGCCATTATAGAATTTTAAACACCTGCATTGTTAAGAATACTTTTTTAAAAATTATTATTTGAAATGAAATCTGTCAGTTGAGTTAAAACCAGAACCTGAGGCAGAGCATAGGGCAAGACTTGTCAGGACTGTAAAAGAAAGTTGAATGTAGAATTCAGGTCAGCACAAAATTTGAAATTTATATTTAGATAGAAAAAATGTCATTTATCGTTGAAACTCTTCAAACTGTGTCCTTTAATGAACTGTATACCCTTAAAAGTCAACTTCCTTTTCTATGTTTAAAGTAATTTTATAGTTTGACATTTGTATGGTTATGATAGGGAGAATAATTTGTTAGATCCTACACAGTTAAACCCCATTTACACCATCCTCCAAGGGAGCTGGCATCTGCCACAGGTTTAGCCATCTGCTCAGTGTACCACAGAGCTGGCATCAGTTGCAAGTGTATTCATGGCCATCTGCTCAATGTCAACTTCAAATGACAGAGCTGGCAAAACAGTACCAATGGTTCATGCTGTCTGGTAAATTCTGTCAACATCATTCCAAAAAAATTCACAAAATGCATAGTACTCCCAAGACAATTACTTTCAAATTCAATATTAAAGTAAATTTATATTTTATAAATTTAAAAGGCTTCTTCATTAAAAAAATTAATGATTAATGATGTTGTTAGGTATTTTGTGAATTTTATGGTGATGGATTACCCAGCATTATCAGAACCATCTCTTTGCTAGCTGCCTTCTGCTCAGGATCAAACACAGTGCTACATATAAGCACTGTCATCTGCTTACAATTCAAAGATGGCTGCCATATATGCTCCAGCTAGTACTATTTCCAAAGGGAGCCGGCTGCTGGCTGCCACAACTCCCAGCCATCTGCTGAATGTACAAGAGGGCGTTAGAGGTTTTGTGAATGGACTTATTTTTCCTCTCAATATAAAATGGCAATTGGCTTTTTGTCATGAACTGGGATTTAGTCTGTAGTTGCGAACTACCATTTTCCATAAATACTTTTCAGTGAAATGATAATTAATCCCACTATTTTCAACATCCATTATCACAATAAACATTACATTGCTGTGATCTGGCAATCAATTTTACATCGATCTTTCAGTTTCTGTTGTCGCTAGCTATGTACTGCTACTAGCTATTGGGTAAACACAAACAACTAGTGCTTTTACTATATGCAGGTACAACAGCCTCGTCCCCAGGCGCACTTTGCGTTATGGGATTGATAATTCGCGGATCGCTTGGCGTTGTGGGACTGTTGCGAACGAGAAGGGGGACGCCTGGCAGATCTTGTTCGGTTTCATGGCAAAAATATTCGGTTTCTTGTCAAAAGCCATTTTCGCGCTTCTATCAATGTCATATGTCAACGAATCATCACTGGAAGGTACGTGGAAGCTACTATTGTCAACATGCGGATTTTCGCTGCCATTCGGATCGTTTTTGTTGCCCTATCGTGCAAAATCTTCTCTGCGGTTTACTTGGGCGAATGTGGGCCCCTTAATACCTCAAATAATTGGCGGGAAGACTTCTTTTCCCGGGCTTCATTTAATCAACTCGGAAGCAGCGATTCGACAATAAGAATGGCGGGAAATCCTGACAGACGACTGATCATGAAAAAAGAAAACCCTGCGTTCAGGGCGGCAGGAGGATCTAGCAATGGCGGATGGAGATCCTCTGCCGGCATTAGAAGACTTTCTCTTAGATGACGGTGAGTAAAGTTAAAGCTTTAACCGCAGAGTAGTGGTGCCAGAGGGATTTTTTCGATTTTGATACATTAAGTCTGCTTTTGTGTAATGTACCTCTAGATGGTGGAAGTTCAACTGTGAGCAACGCTCGTTCACTAGGAAGAGAATTCAATGAGGTAGCCAAAAATTATGGAGAAAAGCATGACCTCACGCCGAACTCAAAGGAAAGTATTTTACCAAGTTCCAAGCGCTTGGAAGTGGGTAAGCTGATTCTTTTGTGTCATTTAATTTATGTGAGTTGCCCCGGCGTAGTCATTCGATAAAAATCGATATCGGAAAGTCATTCGATAAATCGATATCTATCGATAAATTGATTTTAAACGATATTGATTTTATCGGTCAATCGATAAAATTCGATACTCACACACCAACAAAGTGTTAATTTTATCGATTTTATCGGATTCATCGATCATTATAGAATCGATAAAAATTATCCTGTTTCCGTTGAGGGAGCGTTTGATTGTGACTTTTTTAATGTAGAATTCAAAGGCGGCGATGAAATGATTTGTTAACAAGCACTGTGTCACAAGTGACTAAAGAGACTGCATTATGATTTTCAAACGAAGTATTTGAAAGACGGTGTGAAGCCAAATATTACTACAGTTTTGTTCATGTTCAAGTAGTATTACATGTAAAAACACATGTATTGGATGACAATAAATATTATTATCGTTGGTTTTTAGTCTCTATCACAAGCTATTGCTTTTTATTTAACATTAAGATTGCGAGCCCGAGGGCATGCAGATGATTTGTTCATCTCTCAAAGCAAAAAATCACAAAAATCTCTGCCTTTAAAGACTGGGTAAAAGAGCAACGAGCGTGCGATTGTGTTACATCAACAAAACAAACCCAGGGATCTCAAGTGGATTTCAAATACAACACACGCTGAGTATTACAAAACGTTTGTAGAAAAGATGAAGCAATTTTTATCGTTAAACGAACAGGAAAGTTATTGTAAGTGCTTCTGCGAGCTCTTTAATATCTTTTGGTGTTTTCGTTTCGAAAAATGGTACGATAATTCAGTTTCAATAAATTCGATATGTATTTGATAAAATCGATAGCCTTAATTCAAAAATAGATAATTATCGATTACTCACAACAAAATCTTTTATCGATTGACTACGCCGGGGAGTTGCATGTAAGCTTACATGTGTGTTTAATAACACATTCATCATGGATCTTGAACATTTATTGTGGACTTGATAACAAGTCTCACTATTATTTATTGTTTTATTGTTATATATAATCTATGATAACTTTGCAGTAGACAGTGTGGTGGCTTTCTTGAGCTCCTTGCTATATTTAGATAAAGTTTACTTCTAAACCAGTTTTCTTGTATGTGATCTAACAGGGCGTGAATTATCTGGCACTGAGCTCAAAAAGAGGCAAGAAAACTTGCAAGCCAAACTTCACGAGGGTTTTATTGAGTCTACTGGCAAACAGGTTCTACAAGCAGTTGTTCTTAACTTCCTCAATCTTGAGAAACATGAAGAAAGTCTTTGTACAAGGGTTGTTAAGGGGGCTTTCACATCACCAAGTATTAAGAGAATTTGCAGGAGTGGGGATGAATAGTATCCTTATTTATTAATTTTATTATTAATTTTTTTATGCTTTTGATAATTATGCAGAATGTTTTCAATGCATTACATTCTTTTAAATATCAAATTCATTGTATGCTGGTTTTTGGAGCAGGATCAGAGGTGGAGAAACCTGATCAAAGTGGCCTCAGAGCCAGCTCATTCATGTTATGGACAAATTGCATTGTAAAGTTGAATGCTGGTAATTTAAATCAAAGAAGAAAGAAAATACTGTTAGAAACAGGAGGGGTTAGTTAACTGCGAGGATGTGCGAGCGCAGCTCATAACGAGGCCCCATAAAGGGGGGCTGTTTATCCCTCATCTCATTAATTTTTGGCCTGAATATTCCTTATCCGTTAATTGCGGTGATCTGAATCGCCAACTTTTATGTTAGATATTCCGGAATCTGAAATTATTAGATCACTTAGATATCCCAAATTATTCCGTTTCCCTATAATTTTGTTGCCTAGTACACTCTGTTTTTTATAAGAACTTTTTTTTATAAACATGTGTAAAGAACGTTGAGGCTGAGATCTACCTATTGTAAATTTTATTAAGAACATGCTAAGAACATATCCCAGGCTGATAGTCAGAGAACGTCTTTATTTTGCCCATTTGATTTAATATTTTGTTTAATGAGCGGTATTATTAAGGTGCAAAACTGTGGTCTTACGTTGTTTTCTTGCTGTATGATATACTGTGTAGAACATCTCAGTTTGTAGCTCAACTTACACTTCTTACATGTCTAAATTAAAAACGTTTAAAGAACATTTTCAGCCTCAAATCGTGAAAAATAATAAGAATGCACAGCCTCAGCCTCAGCCGAAAACCCCAAATTAATAGGGCCTGCATATAAATCTACCTTGAAGTTCGTTTTAATGTTTTTTTGAACGTCGAACAGAATTGGCTCGAGATGTAATCACGCAACCTGAAACAAAGCCGGTTTCTTTCGATTGTTTTTTATTTCTTCGATTTATTTGAGCGGATTTTAAGTTATATACCGGCAAATTTGAAACGCTCGCTTGTCGAATTTCATTTTGATATTTTGTCGCTTTTCGAAAAATTCTTCGCTCAATGTTAAAGGAAATGAAATTGAAGCAAAGTTTCTTTTAATTGTTTTTTTATTAGTTTAGCTTAAAAAGTAAGGATTTTTGGGCTTTCGAAGCGAACGTCTTTAGATTTGAGACAGACAGTGATTGTGATCAATACGCATTCTTTCAATTTTCAATGGATAATTACTACGTTCCTTCAGAAAATATAACGGAGTATTTTTATTAATAGTAAAAGTAATGGAAAGTGTGGCAAGTATTGCTTGTGTCAATTTAGTATTAGTTTGGAAATTCTGTAGATTGATTAGGGATTTCGTGCTGTTTTATGTTTGTGAGCTTCTAAAATGGCGCGCGGGGTGAATAAAATTTTATCACTGTTTTCAAGTTTGGTTTGAGCTTATTTTATCGACGGCGACATGACACTGATAAGCTCTTTTATAAACTATTTATCTTCATACCACCACTGGCATCAACCTGCAGTTTTCGACTGCCTGTTATTTTCTTCGTAAAGCAAAATTGGCCCGAGATCAATTCACGCAAGGTCAGAGTTCAAATCACTCAACGTTTGATGTTTTAATACTCACCAGCGAGGAGCTATTGATGTTTCACCTACGTAAAGTTTTACGAGTACTTTGTTCTTTCTTTAGTATGGAATCTTTATTTTTGTGTTATTTACACCATGTAAGCGGTGGAGTCGGAGCGAATACTGTCAAATCATAAAATTTACTGAATATATATTCATTGCGAAACACGGAATTTTTTCGTGCGTGTGCAAACACGCTCGCATATCGGATGTCAAAGTCAATATGCAAATTTGTCAGGCTTGTTCAAAAAACGCTCGCAACTTGAAAACAATCGATAAAAAGCAAGACAAAAATGACCAAAAAGTTTTCTGAGACAAAATTTTATTCAAAGAAATGCCAAATTTGCTGTTAGAAGCCCAAAACGTAAGAACTTCCAGCGTGTACGGAACCCACGCAATAGAGTTTTCTGTGCTTCAGCCGTTGTTGACTTGATGTCGTGACCGGAAAAATGTGCAGCTTTGCGTTTAAAATTCTGAAAGTTATTTGAATTAATACAAATCTTCTGTTAAACAATACTTTCAAGACATATCAGCACTTAAAAATAGTATTTACCGGGCCATAGAATTGTCCAAATGTCGCAAAGCTTCACTTGAAGTCAGCAAGTTCGGGTTTCATTTTCAAGCCGTAATTCGCATCGCTCTTGAGAATTTGCTTTTCATTTTGAGCTCCACAAGACCGATCGGGGTGATAATGAGCATCTGAAATCACTTCCGGCTACGATCCCACGGACTTCCGTCCACAGAAATTTGTCGACAGACTTCCGTCGACAGACTTCCGTCCACAGACTTCCATCCACATCGTTCCCCCACAATATCTCATTCATTGCGCTTCGCGCATGAATGAGCTAAAAATGTGATGGCATATATGTTAAGATCACTCTATTACTTGTTTCCAAATATGTCTGTTCTATCTAAAGTAAACAATACTTTTGAATCTTTTTGAAAAGCAATGCACAGTACAGTGAAATAAATAAATAAAATATTACAACCAAGAAAACTATTTGATTTAACTTAAAACTGTAAACCGTTTTTAAAACATTTTATGCATGAGCAAAACCTCATCCCACTTGTGACATAAATAAATTTATTGAATGATTGATTAACCGGAACTTAAACTTAAGCCTAGTACCTCTAGATCTAGCTATAAAAGATTCTTTGTGTCTATAGGTCTGTGTAAGAAACAGGTGCTTTGAAGTTGGAGAATACTTAAAACATGTTTCAAGATTGAACATTGTTCTGACCTTAACCCTGTTGAAGCTTTGTATACACAAACATTTTGATGAAACCTTCAATCTTGCACATCCAGGATAACACTGTGACAGTGAATGAACATGTAGACAGAATGCAAAGGCAAATAGCTGATTGTGAGTGGCGTATGGGAGAAATATGGTCAAAACTTATGACAGCCTTAGAAGAACAAGATAATGACAATACAGCATTGCAACTTGCTTTAAAGTATAAGACTGAAGAACAGAGCAGAGACAAGTATATCAAGGCACTGGTAACACTCTATCAGAATGAGTTAACCAACATCCAAGCACATGGGGAAAGTCTGACAGATATGCAGAAAAAACTAATTGGTACTAAGATGAAAAAACTTGATGAATGTACCAATAAGGGTTACAGAGCTGGAAAGTTTTCCACTGATACAGACATACCTAATGATATATTTCAAGGGTTTCTGGAAGAAATTCAAGAGAAATGCCCACTCGTGATGTCCTCCATTAAGAGTCTTGTGGTATCAGATACTACGCATCGGAATGCTAACAAAGCAGAACATTACAAGAAGTTGTGTTCCAGTCAGTCTTTGGCCATTCTCTTGAATATTAGAAATTCAAGAGCTGTGAATGACTTTGTGTTTTTGTTTGGAATCCTTTGTATTTCGTATGGTGCAGGCAAACAAATGATCAACATGCTGTCTAAACTTGGTCTCAGTGTACAGTGGGACACCCTGTAAGTACATGTACATCTATTTTTACATGATGTATGTGGATACAAAATATAATAATATTATAAGGTGGTTTTATATGAAGTGTATTCATTGAACTTAGAAGAACCTGTTAAATGATACAAAAATCATCAGTTAATTCAAGAGTAAATTCTCAAGCTGCATGAACCAATGACTTGAACCACTGGATATTTTACTGTTTGCTTTATTTTAAGATGAAAATACTATAACTGGCAATGGGGCCCTCTATGCAATGAAAACCAATCACAGAGAACAAGTGATAATTTCAAACGCAAAAGTGATTGCAAGAACAAATAACCAAAATTAGACACACAACTTGGCTTTCATTGCCTTGCCAATATAATATATTAGCACAAATTCTCCTTACTGGACTTTTCTTGTTGTCCTAGTTTGGAGAATTTCCAGTAAGGGAATGGTCAATAAGTACTAGGGGTGGGGATGGGCTGGAGCATTAAGAAAAGTGAAGGCTGAAATACTGTGACCACCCCTTCCTTTTGGTTCAAAGTCATGGTTTGTTTTTGACAATTATGACACCTGCTTATAAAATCTGAATATAAAATCCCCTTTCAACAGTAAATTATTCTTCACATGTGAGAGATATCATATGTTTTGCATGTGAAGATATCGAGTTGTCACGTTTGCTGACAAGTTTGCCATGTTTCGATGCTGAATGAGCCAAATTTTATTGATATTAAGTCGAAACATCTTCGGATCTTCCACGGCAATCTTCAGAAATTTCTTCGGAAAAGTTCGGAAATCGTTTGGAAACATTCGTATGACCACCAGACAGCATTACGAAAATCTTCGGAAATCTTTGGAGAATTATCATCAAAATCCTCATTATTAGTTTACAAAATAAAAAAAATAATACATGGTTGCTTGGAGATATGAAATTTCTCTTCTTGTGTTCAAATTGATATCTCACTCGTTTGCTGCGCTCAATCGTGAGAAATTGAGTTAAAGACTCAAAGATAAATTTCATATCTCTGCGCAGCCATGTATTATCCTCTATTTAATATACCACAGTCCTCATGGACACTAAGACATGCATCACTCTGCTTCTCATTTTCTATATTATGTTGGAATAATGAAGCCGTGATTTAAAAGTTTCGGTTCAGCTGTTGGAGCAGAGTATCTTTTCTCCAATAACTTTGAATATGCTAATTTTGTGGAAAAAAGTTTAAGAGGTATTGCAGATGCACATTCCAAACTGTTGTGGGTTGTGTTATGGAGGGCTATCTTCCATTCCTTAGGTATAGCATTTAAGAGGCCGTAATACACGGTGAATGGAAATTCTATTCGGTATTTTTCTTTTAATCCTGCTAGAGATAGAAAATTAAGATCTGTATTAAGCAGGTCCTTAATATAGATGATGCCTTTTTTGAACCAGTCGCTTATAAAGATTGGCTTACCATCCAGACAAATGCTGCGATTGTTCCAGATTATTTGATCTCTTACGGGTTTCTCTTTATTGTCGGTTAGAAGTTTAAACTCTTGCCAGTAACATAGGATTGTACGGTAAAATTCTGGGAGTTGATCTAGGTTGAGTAATTTTAAATCGTAGTCGCATTTAACAAGAAACTCAAGACCGCCAAGTTGACTGACCGCGTGATTTGGAATGGCTTTCCACGCGGCATCACTATTTTCTGTAAAGCATTTAATCCAAGCTATTTTAAGAGAACGTTCCATGATTTCAAAGTCAATCATTTTTAAACCACCATGTTTTATTTCTGCGATAATAGTCTTTTTCTTGATTTTGGGCGTTTTGCCGTCCCAAAATTGAAAATTATTTTATTAATGCGGTCTATAAGAGACTTCGAGATTGTCAAAAGGGAGGTGCTATAGATTAGTTTGGCTAAACCCAATGCTTTAACGATGTTTATCTTGCCGAGTAAGGTGAGCTTTCTTCTTTTCCAACTTTGTAACGTTTGTTCTAAAGTACGAATTTTCTCTTCAAAATTAAGCTTATCGGTAAGTAGGGGGTCATATGAAAAATGTACGCCGAGGGCGTGAACAGAGTCTTGCGGCCATTTTAAACCAAAAGGCTTGTCATTGTGATTTCTCCAAGAACCTGGGCACATTGCTTCAGTTTTGTGTTTATTGATTTCTAGGCCACTAACTTTCTTGAAGTCTTCTAAGAGCTTTATTAAATGCGGGACAGACTTGAGATCACGTACCAAAACCGTAGTGTCATCTGCGTACTGTGTACTTTTTATTTCACTTTGTCCCACTTTGATTCCTTTAATAATCGGGTCTTTTTGTAAGGCTCTAGCAAATAGCTCAATTCCAATTACAAAAAGTAAACCAGACAAAGGACAGCCTTGTCTAACGCCTCTTTCCAGAAGGAAAAATTCTGATGCGTGCCCATTATGGATAACACAGCTTGAGGTTTGACGGTAAATAATATCAAACCAATTTTGGATATCTGGGCCAAAATTAAACATTTGTAACGCTGCTTTTAGGTAATCCCATTCTACTGTGTCAAACGCTTCTCGGAAGTCTATGAAAATGGCAATGCCTGATTTTTCTTCTTGTTTCATGTAAAACATGATGTCCTGAATTAGCCAGACATTTTCGCCTATGAAGCGACCTTTTATGTAACCGGTTTGGTTAGGGTTGATGATCTTTGGAAGTACTTTTTCTAGTCTTTTCGCGATAGCTTTCGTTAAAATTTTGTAATCTACATTAAGTAAAGAGATGGGCCTTAAGTTTTCAAGTAAGCTTTTGTCCTTGTTTTTCTTCGGAATAAGCGATCTAATTCCTCGCCTCTGACTAATAGAAAGTGTTCCAGTTCTGAAAGCATAGTTAAAGCTTGCAGTCATGTCAGTGCTAAGATCTGCCCAGAAAAATTTATAAAACTCTGCTGAAAGGCCATCTGTACCAGGCGATTTACCGTTTTTAAACTCTTTTAGAGAGCTTAAGCATTCTTTTTCAGCGACTTGGCCTTCGCATGATGATCTATCTTGATCATTCAATGTCATGATGTTCTCCTTGTCAAAAAAAGGTGGGTTAAACGGGTGGCAGGCTCTCACCTTAGGTGACTTGTACAGTGATTCGTAGAACTTTTTCTCCTCTTGTAGGATCTGAAACTGATTGGAAGTATATACGTTCTTGTTTAACTTCAACTTTGTCACAGTTTTTCTGCAGTGATTCCGTCTTTCGAGATTAAGAAAATACCTGGTATTACGCTCGCCCTGTTCATGCCACCGAACTTTGCTCCTGAGTATTGTTCCTTTCGTTTTTTGTCGTAACAGTGCTTGTAAGCGCGAGTTGGTAGCATGAAACTCATTTAAAAGTCTTTTGTCATTAGGATTCTTTTCTGATTGTATTAATAGGTCATTTGCTTTGTTGTGTAATATTAGCTCCTCGTTCTTTCGTTTTTTAGCTTTGATTTTGGAAAATTTGACTGAAAAACCCCGGATCTCCATTTTAATTAGATCCCATTTTAGGCTTAAATCTTCAACTTTCGAATATTTATTCCTGAAGAGTGGAAGGTTAGTGCGTAGTTTGTCAACATATTCGCTGTCTTCTAACAGGGAACTGTTGAATTTCCAGAAGCCGGGACCTCTGAGTTGCTCATGGTTTTCAGACTTAAGGTGTAATGTGATGGCGGAGTGATCTGATTCTGGTGCATTGACTATGCTGCAGGATTGTACTAATGTATTTATGCTCGGTGCGTTGGTATTACGTGTCGGAATGGAGGTTACGTAATGCGTACCGCATTTAGGCGTGTTTATCACGCTTATTGTTTGGGATGTCTTTAAATAGGTTCACCACGTGTTGTGCTCTCACTTTAGGTCATTTCAGTGCCTTCAATCGACCGTCACTTAGTTTCCCCTTTCTTCCGTTTCTACAGGTTGTTCAGCGTCCAGGCACGTCATCTGGTTCTTCATCAACTGTCTCCTCTATTACGCCAAGAAATTTTACTAATTTTCGTCCTCAAACGTCGAAAGGCGCCTTCGATAAAGGCCGTTATGACATCTGCTTCACCTGCGGCCAGACCGGTCATTGGAGAGTCAATTGCCCCAACAAATACTTCTCTGCCCCATCAACCTACAAACAGCTCCAAAGTTTGCCAATTAAAGACAGCGGCTCTTCTGGGCAGCAGTAATTCCATTTCTGACCAGAAAGTGGTGAATGATACTCTTGAAGGTATTTCAGACGATGGTCTAGTTTTCGAGGAGCGTTTTGAATTTGAGAATTCTCCCAATCGTATTCAATCAGTTAAGGGTAGGCTCAGAGCTCAATTTAATTTTTGGTCGCTTACTCTAGGTGCAAATGATTTCATTCTCCGGGTTATTGACAAGGGGTATACCATACCTTTTATTACAGTTCCTCAGAATGCATTTTTTGATAATAACCGTTCAGCGCTCATGCATGCTGATTTTGTTTTAGAGGCTATTCAGGAGCTTCTTTTGTCAGGCTCAGTTGTTCAAGTTTCTAGTCCTCCTCATGTTGTCAATCCTTTGTCTGTTTCCATACAGAGTTGTGGTAAGAAGAGGTTGATTTTAGACCTTAGGCATGTCAATAAACACATTTGGAAAGAGAAATTTAAGTTTGAGGATATAAGGAACGCTTGTGTTTACCTTCCCTTCGATCGTTTCATGTTTAAATTTGATCTTAAATCTGGCTACCACCATATCGATATTTTGCAGGAACATCAAACTTTTCTAGGGCTTTCTTGGGTTGTTAATGGTGTAAGGAAGTTTTTTGTGTTTACAGTTCTCCCTTTTGGGTTATCCTCAGCTCCGTATATTTTTACTAAGGTTGTTCGTGTTCTTGTCAGATATTGGAGGAGTCATGCTGTGAGAATTACAGTTTACTTTGATGACGGGCTTGGTTCTGCCCGTGATTTCGCTCGCTGTGTAGCTGCTTCATTATTTGTTAAGACTTCGCTTCAGCTTTCTGGTTTCCTTCCCAATGACAGTAAATCAATTTGGCAGCCAACTTCTTGCTTAGTTTGGTTGGGTTTTTGTATTGATTTGTCTATTTATACTATCTCCATCCCTTCAGAAAGAATTCTCAGTGCGGTACAGGTTATTGATTCAATTCGTTCTCAGTATCCTTCTAGCACTGCTAGAAAATTAGCCCAGTTTGTTGGTAAGATTATCTCAATGGGTTTCGTTTTTGGTAATATTACTCGTATCATGACAAGGTATTCTCATTTCGATATTTTAAGAAGTCCTACATGGGATAGCAAAATTTCCCTATCGGGTTCCACTCTTAATGAACTATGTTTTTGGAAAGACAATATTCCTTCCCTTAACAGTAGACGCCTGTTGTCGGTACAGTCTCTTTATACCCGTGTATGTTATTCCGATGCGAGTTCTACGGGTTGTGCCAGTTACATGTTAGAATTTCATAACACCATCTCTCATAAGATGTGGAGTGTTGAAGAGGCTCAGAAGAGCTCCTCTTATAGGGAACTAAAGGCTATTTCCCTGGGTCTAGAATCTTTTTTGCCTTTAGTTAAAGGGCACACTATTAAGTGGTATACTGATAATCAGAGCGTTTCTAGAATTGTTGAAGTGGGAAGCATGAAGAAAGATTTGCAACGTTTAGCTTTGCGCATTTTTAGTATGTGCTTGCTCAATTGTATCACATTGGAAGTTGAATGGATTCCGAGATCGGCTAATGATAGAGCTGATTTTTTGAGTAGAGTGGTGGATTATGATGATTGGCGGGTCAACAGGGATTATTTCCTTTTGGCCGAGGAGAAATGGGGGCCTCACTCTGTGGACCGCTTCGCGAATCATGAAAATACTCAGTTGCCCCGTTTCAATAGCAGGTTTTGGTGCCCTGGAACAGAGGCGGTTGATGCCTTTTCTGTTTCTTGGGCGGGAGAGAATAATTGGCTCGTTCCACCTATTTTTCTCATCCCCAGGGTCCTCAATCACATGGTTGCCCTTGGCGGTCGCGCTACACTTGTTGTTCCTGCTTGGCCTTCGGCTCCATTTTGGCCATTGATTTTTACAGACGAGGGTTTGTCCCCCATATTCTCTGATTTTCTCGAGATCCCCATGGGTAGTGATGTTTTTGTTTTGGGTAATTATAAAAATGCCCTTTTTGGATCTCAAAATTTCCGTTCAGGGGTCCTGTTCTTGAGGATTTCCTAGAGAGGCCTTACGTTAAGGCCCCCCCCCCCCCCCCCTTTCACATCTGTTGAGGGTTTCCTCTGCAGTTTGTTGAGTGTTTACGCTCATACCACATGGTATCCGAGTATCGTGGGATGCACTTGGATCCCCTTTTTGTGGACCACTTGGTCTTTTTCATTATGCAGGGACCACTTGGGCCCTTAGTGGCGATATTTTGCTGTGTTTTTGGGACCACTTGGACACCGCGTGTTTTTATTTATTCAGTTATATTTTTGGTTTGGTCATTTTTGTCATTTCATTTTCTCTATTTTTTGCTTCAGATGTTAAAGCAGCTGCCAGTCGGACGTTTGGCGTTCCACTTTGTGAGAAGCTTTGGCTCTCTGCCTTCAATTCTCGAGCTGATAACACAGTTATTAATTATTGTAGATCGTTTTGTAAGTTTAAAGCGTGGTGCTTGCATAGCACTGGGGAGGTTTCTTTTCTCCCAGCTACTTCAATCACAGTTTCCTTGTATTTGCATCATTTACTTGAGAATTCACTAGGTAGCTCTACAATTTACAGTGTTTTTTATGCTATTAACTGGGTGCATAAGTTAGCAGGTTTTGAAAATTGCAATCCGTGCGACAAGTTTCTTGTCAAGTCTATTGTTGAGGCTTCCAGTCGCCTTCCTCGTAAACCTGTCAGGAAGGCGGAGCCCATTACCCCAGAGATCCTTAGCTTAATTTTCCAGCAGTATGGGGAGAGTAGTAATTTACTTGATATCAGGTTTGTCTGTATGTGTTTACTTGCATATGCTGGTTTTTTCCGCATTTCCGAGCTTTTAAGCATTAGGAGATCTAACATCGTTACTGAAGATCTTTATCATAAGATTTTTGTTGAAGTCAGCAAGACTGATAAGTACAGAGATGGTTCCTGGGTTTATATTGCTAAGACTAGTAATTGTACTTGCCCTTATACTTACCTTATTAAGTACTTAGAAGCTGCAAGGATTCCTTTGTTTTCTCAGAATTTCATTTTCAGATCCTTACGGTACGACAAGAACTTGAAGTGCAATGTTTTGTCTTCCAAGCCCCTCACCGCTAGCAGAGCGGGAGAAATTCTTAAGGAGAAGTTGTTAGCTATTGGGTTAGACCCCTCTAAGTTTAGTAATCACAGCTTCAGGTCCGGAGGAGCTACTTCCGCTGCAAATCTGAATGTTCCTGATCGCCTTTTCAAAGTTCACGGAAGGTGGAAATCAGATTCAGCTAAAGACGGCTATGTTCGCGATAAAGTCGATTCACGTCTTTATGTTCCTTTGCACATTGGAATTTAATTAATTCAGTTTTTGTAAGAGTCAGTTTAGACTCATTTTGTATTTTGCTACCATTTATTCTTCTGTATTATGTAAGTTGTGTTTCGTACAGGTCGTATTATGGCACTGCTCGACCTATTCCTCCAATACAATAAATTCATTTATTGTCTATTTGCTTGTGTGTTTCATCATTACAGAGTTTAGAGCATAAATAAGTTATTTTCGGTACGCAGTTTAGGAAATAACAGCATTAAGGTCTTTTGAGATAAGAAAAAAATCTAGCCTGCATTGGATTTTGAGAGACTTATTTCTCCATGTAAAGCGTTCTGTATCAGGCTTACGGCAACGCCATATGTCGCATAAATTATACAGGTTGATAAAATGGTCAATTTCTTTGATTACACGCGATTTTTTTAGAACTGAATTTCCTCCTTTTTTATCTTTTTCTGTCAAGGCGCAGTTAAAGTCGCCAGCAACTATGATATTTTCTTGCACATAATCGGCTAGTCGGTTCTGGAGATCTTTAAAAAAGGCAACTTGTTGATTAGTGTCATTTGGGGCATAAATATTGACAAGTATGATACGCGACTCGTCGACAATTAGATCACGAATAATGAATCTACCGCTTTTGTCAGATATGCAGTTTTCCACTTTCAAATCAAGGTTTGGGTTGACAAGTATCATGACACCTTTACTATGTGACATGCCGTGGCTGAAGAAAGCTTTCCCGCCCCATTCTGTCTCCCAGAATTGAACGCATTCCAAAGTGCTGTGTGTTTCTTGTAAAAGCGTGAATTAAAGCTTCTGATTATGCAACCATCTAAAGATCGATTGCCGTTTAATTGACTTGTTTAGCCCTTTCACATTCAGTGATTGGAACTTGATGTTAAGGCTCAGGTGTGAAGTCATTGTATTGAATAACGAGGTGGTTCTGAGAAGAGCATTGACACGGGACTTGAGCGACTATCTTTCGGTCTAAATATAAGGTTGGAAAAATTAGCATATTTTTGGATAACGCGGGCAAGACTAATTGAAACAAAAAAATAAAAATAAAAACCAAACAAATAAAAATGATAACAACAAGCATAGGAAAAACAACACAAGAAAAAGACATTGACAGCCAAGAGAGGCTCAGTGGCCTTGCAACACGCCACGTTAGAGTGGTTTCGCGTTCTGAGCTGGGTTGAATCGTAAACGTATAAACACGCCTAGGGCTACCGCTAAACAGTGTTTATGATTTACTGGTCCCTAGCGCAGTTTAAAGGATAAAAGTAACTTATTAATTATTTGTCATAGACGCGAGAGGGAGAGAGAGAAAAAAAATTGTTCCAAAGTCATCGGCTCATACCTAGAGATCTTGGCTATCCGTTCCATTGCGTCCGTCATCTTGCCATAGCTGATTGCTAGCACTCGTGGCACTTTCAGTAGATGTAGCTGGAAGCCATTCCTTCAGAATATCATAGTGAAAGTACCTTTTTCCATTTACGATGAGCCTGTTTCCGATGACGGAAGCATTGGTGCACGGTTGATTCCTTTTGAGATTCTTCAATGCTGGGACGAGTACTTTCTTTCTAATATCTTCGATGTGCTTTGAGTAGTCTTCCCCCATCGCGATCAGCGAATGTTTTAAATTGAAACGGTTTTTCCACACCACATCCCTGTCAGCATGGCATGTGAATCGAACGATGAGAGGTCTAGTTTTGTTGCTGTTCTTTTTACCAAGGCGATGAGCGCCGCAGAACTTCATGCTCTGAACATTCTCCTCTGGTAGGTGCAAATGCTCAATCAAAACATTCTTTACTAGTTCTGAGCAGTCTTCACCTGGCGATTCCGTTACGCGATAAAAGACGAGGTTCCAGCGTCGGTTATAAATACTCTGGTGTGTTATTTCGCTCCACTGGGTGGACTGCTCTGTTTCACAAAGTGTGACACATTCGACTAAGTCACTATGTTCTTCTTTAGTGAACTTGAGTGATTCTTTTGTTTCGGCCATTGTTTTGCTGGTTTCGCCAAGCTTCTTTTTCAGGGACTATTTCAACTTGGGCATCGTCAAGCCGGGCTTCGAGGCTGAGGATACGGTTGTCGCTAGCCTTAGCCTTGTCCTCAATATACGTTATTTTCTCAATAAGGGCTTGGTATTCGGTTACCGTTAGTGTGATGAAGGTGCCATCTTGCTTGCCATTTGTTTCTTCGGCTACTTCGGCTACTTCGGCCTGGGCATCTGAGCTGCTAACTCTTTGGCGCTTTTTTTCCTGGTTTTTGTCCTTGTTACCCATTGTCCGACAACTATTTCAGGTTAAGAATACTACACGCACAAGCAAACAGCTTTTAAACTGAGTTTTTTTTTGCGGAGCCTTTCAACGTGCGTCTTCTCGCCACGATGCATACCCAGTCTCCTCGGTTTATTCCTATATTGCTCTCCATACTTATTACTTAACTGTCTGTAGTAGTAGTTCTCATTTGTTGTGTCTTAATATAACCTTGTCAGTCAGAAAAGAATTCAACATAACATTATTGAGCAAGTGTGGGATCAAGTTGGCTGGATATTCGCCAATTTCTTTTCCCATTTTTATGGACTAAGATGAAGTCAAGGTTAATTATAAAGTAAACACAAAAAAGAATGAGCCCAATTCCAACCATCTTTACTGAACAAGCTTGGTCAATTAAATATTAATTACATGACCAAAAAGAATTTTTTTTCTCGTAGCAAATCCTAGGTTAGCAAGATGGGCCCATCCTGCCTGCTTGGGTAACCAATCAGAACACAAGATCTGCTTCAGGGTGCCTGGCCACAGATTCAGCCATATATAAGAAGTTATAGCACACCCACCATAACTATAGAAAATACTAATTTAACTATTATTTTTCCTACTTTTCTCACAGACAACACCCTGAAATGTTTCAGATGCGGGGGGAGTGGGCACAAACAATATTTGTGCCCTACCCCCCGACAGGCCAAAAAGGCCTGTTAAAAAGAGCAAAAAAGGTAACGATTTTACATGTATACTTACAGATATCTGTCACATTTATAACAACAACATTAAGGGGGGAGACTCTTAACTACAGATCCAGAGCAGTTGCTAAGGAATTGCCGAAGACTGCATTTTGAAGCAAGCGATCTTGAAGCTTTTTCCAACGCTAAATGGTGAATTTTATTTGGGGGTACACCTTCTTTGAAAAACATATCATTGTGCGTGCAAAACTAGTGCCAGTCCCAAACCACGCGTTAAAATTTAAAATGTCTAAACTCCAAGGAAAGAAGGTAAAGTTCTGATTTCTTTTACGAATCAGAGATAACGTTGCCATCTTTTTAATCTGACATATGCGTTTACTGTTTACACGAAAAGAGGAAACACTACCTATGAAAGTCTGTAAATATGAGTGTTTATTACGCCATAACTCTTATAATAATGCAAATTTCACCAAAACGATACGTCATATTACGCATATGGACGTTCTTTATCTATTGACGCTCACTGAAATTTTAAAATCTATCCGCCGTTTGAGTTTTAGGGTTTTTTCTATTCTGGTCACGTGATGCGTTAAATATGGACGTGACTTCAAACTCTTGGAGGAATCTTCAATAGAACAAACTCATGCAAAAAGCTTATCCATATGAGGTCTGATTTCCAAAATATGGCAATTAGAAACCTGCCTTAGAAACAAATTGGTAGTTAAGAGTCTCCCCCCTTAAGGCAATCTTTTATTGTAATAGATTTTGTAGACTTGCACGAAAACAGGTCGTACTATTTCTGAGCAACTCTTTATAATTTATGATTGTTTAATTTGGTACTCTCTGGTACTTCCCGGTGCACATAACTTGATAAGGCATGTCAAAGCATAAAAAAATTCTTAATTGCTCAAAAGAGTCTGCTTGTAAACCTCTTGCTTTTTAAAGTTACACAGTGAATGCTATGTGAGAGAAAATGATATTTAAAAGAAGTAAATGAAATTTTGAATTTTATTTTTCTTTTCATCCAGACAAAAAGCAGCGGCCTAAGGACGAAAACAAAGAGGCAGGAAATGCCAAAAATATCTTCTATATTTACAATCATTAAGTCTTTTGAAAGTTTACACTGTGAATTACCGTAAAGTTCCATGTATAAGCCGCACCTTTTTCCTCAAAATTTAAGTCAAAAATCGGGGGTGCGGCTTATCTACGGAAACATCTGTGGTTGGAGTTCATAAAGTTGTTTGCAACAGAGCCTGCGGCCTGTCACTTTAACATGTATCTTTCCACCACGAAAATACCAGGATATTGCGAGGCATACGGCCGACCGTTTTGCTGCAAATTTATCCATCAGATTGTCAAACTCCTGTTCAGCGTAAAGTTTTTCCCCACTGCGGGTTTCCAAAAATCTAGACAAACAGGGTATCCCCGAACAGCCGAATCAAAAGTAAATTCATCCATCTTGCAATCCATTTTGCCGAGTTTTACCGTGACCCAGTCTCCTCTCCACGTTTGAAAGCTTGGCCGCTAAGCATCTGTTCGTTTCGTTCCAAACGTGTACGAATTTGTCGGAATTTCAACTTTATATGGAGAGTTTTGAAGTGATAATCTTGACAAAGTGGTATCAATAGATAAGATATGGTGAATAAAAACAGAAATTAAGGTATGATAAGTGAAATTTTGCCATTTAAAGACTTTGTTTGTATAAAAGTTTGCCACAACCACCGTGTATGGTGTTTTGAAATTGTGCTTGTTTACCCTTGTTTGTATACAAATAGAACTTCAAAGGAACTTTAAACGGCTTAACTGCAGAATACCCTGCCACTTGAACTAACTTCCAGTAGCTGGCTACGCGGTACGCAGAAACTAATTAATTCAAGTTCAAGCAATGTTATGTGCTGGCTACGTGGTAGGCGGTGAGAAAAAGCTCTATAAAATTTATCGTTCTAAAAACGTGAAACAAAAAGAAATACCAAAAATCACGCATCCTTGAGCCAAAACAAGTGCACCACACATGAATATACCTCGTTCTTTAATCCATGAGCCAGCGACTAAGATAACTTCCAGTCTTGCATTCATTACTCTCTGCGTACCGCGTACCGCGTAGCCAGCTAGCAAAGAAACCTCGCCATCTTGTATTTAATCCTTTCTGCGTACCGCGTAGCCAGCTTCTTACGATACCTCACCATCTTGAATTTGATTCTTTCCGCGTACCGCATACCGTGTAGGCAGCTACTTAGATACCTAGCCATCTTGATTTTAATTCTTTTCCCCTACCGCGTACCGCGTAGCCAGCTCTTTTCAGTGAGGGACTCGATGTGGCGGGGTATTCTGCAGTTACTCCCTTTAAACTTTGTGCTTTTTTTTTCAAAATTTGAGCTTCCAAATTGGGGGTGCGGCTTATCTATGGGTGCGGCTTATACACGGAACTTTACGGTAATATTTATAATTACATTTTGTTCAGTTACAATAAACTGCAGGAAAGATCACAATTTGTGTTTTAATACTTTACTGTACAGCAGTTACCTCAAAGCTATATGTAATTAGTTCTTAAATTTTCCTGTGGTCACTTAATACACATGTTGAAGCTGAATTATCTTGTAAACACTCATCTGCCGATGTGTTTTGATCACAGGTTATGATCCATCAATGCTAATATTAAGAATTCCTAGAAATAGGTGCATGTTGTGAATTCTTCAGTGTCACTCACTCGTGGATGGGCCCTTTGTGAAACATTGAATCCACAAAATATTGAATGGATGTGCATTCCAAAACAATGTTATGTAACTGATGCCTTTCACTAGCAAGCATGTAAATTGGTTACTTAAAAGCTGTGGCTTTAAAAGACTGGCTTGTGAATGACAATTTACAAAAAAGGGGAAAGCAGACTTAACTGCTGGGGCTCATCTTGCTCCTTTTGTAGCTGGCAATGTATATTCCATGAAGGTTTCCTCAAGCCAAACTTCCTCTGGAAAAAATAATAAATTCATTCCCAAATTAACATCTTGGTATTTTTATTAGTGGTCATTTAAGTTAGCTTGGCTGTGTAATTGTTACTCCCTTTTGTCTTGTGTTACCATGGTAACACGATGGTGTGGGACCTTTGGTGCAGGATAGTACTTCATGTAAGATCTCACGCGAGGCTGCAAAGTGACAAGTGAACAACGTTAAAATGTCAAAAATGCAAACAACAGATATATCGATGTGAATAAAAAAACAGATGTCAATCTAGTTATCTCCTGTTACTTTTGTGATTGGCGCTATATAGGTGTTATATAGGTGTGCTGAACGAGAAAAACTAAATGAAATATTAAACTGATTAAACATCAAATGACAAGAGTATGGGTGAGAGTATGAAGCATGGGTATAATAGTCCTTCTTCTGGACACAGAATTGAGAACAAGATTTTTCGAAGATTGACAGGAGATCAGAAGTTAATCAAGTCACGCAACAATTATAATGCAACTATTATCAAACAACACTTTTTAAAAAAAAATAACTTGAGTTCTAAAGAGGAATAATGTATTTTAGTGTATGAGCCAAGGGGGGTTGTCGGTACCATATTGATGGACAAAGAATGATGTGATTTTTCTTAATGTACTTCACCTATAGTTTAAAAATATGTGTGATAGCATTGTTCAAAGTGTCATATTCTGTGTTTTTAGGGGGGGAGGGGTGTGTCGTATTTTGCCCGATGGTGTTTTGTAATTCTCCTTCAACAGGTGCCTGGAATCTCTGTAAATATGTATAATAATACGTTACAAACATTACTTTTGATATGAATTTCAGGTTGACGCTACGCAATTATTTAAGAAATTATTTGTAGTCATCATTTACCTCAGGGGGTATGGGTGGGGGAAAATTATTGCATGTAAATTTTGGATTCAGTCCCAAAACAAAAATTATTATTTGGAAACAAGATAACAGTTACAATGTTTTTGTATAATAAAATTGTTTTTCTGGCCCAAGCAGAATGTTCTTGTGTTTTTTCTGCCGTTGGTAGGCTGAAAATATTCTTGCGGATATTCTACAAATAATTAACACACATAATAACAATCTTTTCTAAATCTCTGCTTTGGGTTTAGTTTTAGAATTTATTCTCAGAATTTTGCAATTTTCAGCCTCAATATTCTCATGAAATAAATTCTTGTAGAAAAAAGAGTGCAAGAACCACTTTTTTTCTCTTTTCCTGGGCTACCTGTGTGGTTTTTTGTAAGTTGAGCCTTCAGTACCAACTGCTGACTTCATCCAGTGAGCTTTCTTTGAAGCCGAGGTAAGTTTTAAGTTCATATTTTTGCATCGTTGCGCTTCAAAATGAATAGTTTACACTAAAAAGATTAATTTTTACCTTATGTAGAAGCTTCTTAACCGTTTGTATTCCAAAAAACGAGATTTCAGACAATATTTTCGTCTCTTTAATATCTGTAAGTATTCAAGATGGCGGCCACAAACTGAATGTGATTTGTACGCTTTTTATATCCATACTTTCGCATTGTTGCACCTGAAAATGAATGTTTTACACTACAAAGATTAATTTTGATCTTCGGCAGAAGCTTTTTATCCGTTCATCTTCCTAAAAGAAGGAGCTTTTAGACAATATTTTCGTCTCTTTGATAATTGTAAAATTTCAAGATGGCGGCCATAAATTGAATAAGATTTTTAATCCTTTTTTTGATATGTACCCTAGAGCTTCTGTTCATCGAAAAATATCACCTTATGATTGCATCTGCCTAAGTGATAATTAAGGGCAAACGCCCGGTGAATACGGCATGTTTTGTTTTTGAATTATGCCAGAAACTTGCTATTTTTCTAGTGACATAGTTTACTAGTCATCCTAGGAAATATTACAAAACGAATTATTTATGCTTTGGCCTGAAATATAGGCTTTATCTCTTTTTTATTCGACTTATACAGTCAATGTCAGCAACCACATGGATGGACACAAGGGAACTTGCATAATTCATAAGAAAAGCTTGAAAATTGATGACGATCATTTGATTAGCCCCCAAAGCTTTGATTCCTGGGCAACGCTGTTAGAAGCGGCAAAGATTCAACAACACGACTCCCTTCTTCAAATTGCAAGAAATACCCGGGAAGGGGAAGTACCTGAAATATTTTATCATAGGAAATGTCGCAGTGTATTTACCAATAAGAGAGATCTGGAATCACTCAAAAGAAAACGTGCCCTGGAAGAGGAATTTCATGAAGGCGAAGCCTCACTTGAAACGCCGAGGAAAAGAAGTGCAACTTCCTCATCATCTCGAGTCTACCAACAGGAATGCATTTTCTGTGAGAGACCCAAGTATGTAAACCGTATGCTAGAGAAGCTCGTTAAAGCTACTCAGCTAAGAGCGGACAAAACGTTGTGCCAGATAGCTACCACTAGATGTGACAAGAAGATCATGGCAATTACGAGTAGAGAAATAGTCGCCGCAGAAGCACATTACCATCGATCCTGCTACCGTGACTACACCAGGCCCGCTCAACAGTGACAATCAGTAAAAAGTGAGCCGGGGGATGATGCTGAATATGACGCATTTTCCGATTTGTTTCAATTTATTAGAAATGAAGTTCTAGATTTGCAGGTCGTAACAACAATGATAGAGTTAACAAAGAAGCTGGAGTCCTTTCTTCAATCCAGAGGTATAGAAAAGCTGAGGGAATCGACCAAGAAGCACATCACAAGGAAACTGGAGTCAGAGTTTGGTTCCTTGTTAGAAATTGTTCCAGACGAGAAAGGAAAGCTACTAGTTATGCCTGCAAACCTGGATATAAAAACAACAGTGAAACAGAAGATTAACCTCGAAAAGGAACTAAAGAGAATGAAGTCCAAAGCCACAGACCTGCAGAGCGTCGTTGATCAGAGCGCTGCACACTTGAGAAGTGCGATTTCAGATATAAAGTGGACGATGCCTTGGCCTATTCTCCCATCTGATTTATCTGTCGATCAGTTCCTGATACCAGAGTGTCTTCGCCGATTCTTGATGGGTCTACTTACATCTAATCCTGACGTGACTGATCCCTCTCCACGAGTGAAGATGTTACTTGAGTCCTTCAGTCAAGATCTTATCTATGCAGTGACCTGTGGCAAGACAAAACCACCGAAGCAGATTCTCTTATCATATGGAGTCAAATCCTTGACTGGAAATGTAGAGGTTATCCGTATGCTCAACAGATTTGGTCATGGTGTGTCGTATTCCCAGCTTGAAGAGAACGACACAGCCTTGTGTCTCCAGAAAATCGCTGCCAACCTCAATCAGACGACAATACTGCCTGGAACAATTCAGCCTTGCGTTTTTACCAATCTAGCGTGGGACAACATCAACCGCCTGGAGGAAACCTTGACTGGAGGAGGCACTACCCACAGAGTGAATGGCATCGCGGTACAGCCAAGAGTCTTTGGGCCACATCCGCCACCTCCACAGCTACCTCCAATCTTAAAGCGCAAACAAAGGAGCATCACCTACGAAGAGCAACCTTTGCCCGCATACATAGCCGGTCAAAGAGTCGGTCCAGGTGCTATCGTAGCGAGCAGTGCCATGATGAACGTCCAGGAGGAAGAAGCCCAAAAAGCTCAAGAAAAGAATTGATTTGGGTTGTAGCACGACAAACCAATGTAGACAACCAGAGTGTACCAAGCTGGACTGGTTTCAATGTTCAAACGCGATGCGAGGAGGATGTGAATGAAGATGTGGTGGCTTATTTACCAACAATAAATGCCCCAGCTACGGAGCTTAGCACCGTCAATGAGATCCTGTGCAAGTCTGAAGACATCAGAAAAAGGCTTAATCAGAAAGACATTGTGGTAGTCTTGGACCAAGCATTATACGCCAAAGCATGCGAAGTTGCGTGGAAAAGTAGAGACCTTTACGAAAACATCATTCTTCGCTTAGGGACATTTCATACGATCTGCAATTTACTGTCCATCTTAGGGAAGCGCTTTCAAGATGCAGGCTTGAGAGATATTTGTATCGAATCTGGCATACTAGCTGAAGGATCAGTGTCTAGTGCTGTTGAAGGGAAGATGTATAATCGTGGTGTTCGCATCCACAAGTACATCTATGAAGCCCTAATGCGACTCATATGGAAGCAATTCTTGCCATGGCTTACAGCTAACCATGAAGATAAATTGCGTGAGCTACGTAACCTCGAAATCAAGGTCACCGACATGGTTGATGAAGTAGACCTCAAGCAGTGTGAAACTATTGTGAACAGTGATTGTTTCAAAGAAATTCATACGCTCTGGAGGCAATACTTGCAACATTTGCGCTCTGAGAATGGTCCACTGTCCTGCTTTTGGATGTCGTACATTGACATTGTAGGTGATATACTACTTGGATTGATCCGAGCATCCCGTGAAGGTAACTGGCAGCTCCACCTCCATGCCATTCGCAACATGATCCCGTGGTGCTTCGCCTACGACAAAATCAACTATGCCAGGTATCTACCTGTCTACCACGCTCGGATGATGAATCTGCCCTCCGAACACCCCGACGTGTATTCCAACTTCATGGCTGGGATGTTTTCTGTCCAACTGACTGGAGGAGGCTCCTTTGGCCGCATTCCTGTGGACCAGACGACCGAAGTCACTGTCAACAAGGACACGAAATCAAGTGCGGGCATAACTAAGTATAGTCTGAAGACAGGAGCAGTAAACCGGTTCTTTATGACAGCTGAGTACCGATGCTCTTTTCTTGCTCATTTAAGAGACATGGTTCAAGTGAAGCGACCATCCTATCATCATGACGAGATGCTGTCAACAAGGAAACGCAAAGATGAGCAAGCAGTAACAGCAGTAGAGAGTCTGATTGAAAGCTGGAACAACCCCTTCACAGAACGCAAAGAGCTTGTTAGTCTGTCTACCGCCAAACAAGCACCTGGAGATGTAACTAGAGACCTGCTTAACGCGCAGCAAGTCGGCGAAAAGGCCTACCAGGAGTTTAGAGAGCAACGGCTGGAATCGTTCCCACCACAGAAGAAATTCCATGACACAATTAATTTGAAGAAACTGAAAACCTTTTCTTCCATTAGTAAGAAAAAAAGGTCTTAACCGACGGCAGGACGATGATCTTGAAAGCTGACAGATCCCTCTTCGGACGAATCATAATCATTGGTCAGAACCGGAAAATCGACATCAGAGAACTACTCCAGTACAGCCTCGGGCCACTACCGTGGTCTTTAGCTACTGCAGAAGGGTTTCCCCGGAAGACTAACAAAGCCACGCTGGCCACCTCCCTCCAAATGGATGTGCAGTTAGCTGATGGTCTCCCTCAGAACTCAGCTACTATCATTGATGGTATGAGTCTAGTTCAGAAGTTGAGCGTTGGTGGAGGACAGACAAGTTTTGGAATGGTTGCCTCTTCACTTCTAACAAAAGTTCTTCACGAGGGTTGTCAGAGCAACAGAATCGACGTAGTATTCGATACTTACAGAGAAAAGTCAATAAAGAATGCAGAGAGAACCATGCGTGGAGAAGTTGCAGGAGTCCAGCTGTCACATATCAGCGCTACCCAACTGGTCAAACAGTGGAGAATTTTCTTGTCAGAGGTCAATAAAAAGACAAGTCTGATCAAGTTCATTTCGAAAGAATGGAGAGGGGAAGAGTGCAGGAGAAGGCTGAAAGGGAAGACGTTGTTTGTCACTGCCGAAAGCGAGTGCTGGAAGATAACTGAAGAGCGAAGTGAGAATGTAGCTGAGCTGAAAAGTAACCAGGAGGAAGCTGACACGCGTCTGCTGCTCCACGCCGCACATGCCTCCCAGGAAGGGTACCTGTCAGTCGCAATCAGCTCTGAAGATACGGACGTGTTTATCTTGCTCCTAAACTTCTCCAGCATCATCAATGCCAAGCTTTTTATGAGATGCTGCTCCAGAACCAGGACCCGGCTCGTGGACATCACAGAAGTGGTTCGGAGAATCGGGAACGAGGTATGCAATGCACTGATTGGGTTGCACTCTTTCACAGGGTGTGACACAGTCAGTGCATTTGCTGGAAAAGGGAAACGAGGTGCCCTAAAAATTCTGAAGACCAACTCAGATGCTAGAAGAGCTTTTCTGGAACTTGGCAAGTCATGGAAGGTATCAGAAGATCTCTTAATTCTCCTCGAGAAGTTCACCTGCTCCATGTACATGCCTGTGGGCAACAACACCACCTGCGTGAATGATGCACGGTACAAGCTATTCTGTGCAAAGAATGGGGAAGTGGAGTCGCACCAGTTACCCCCTTGCAAGGACTCCCTTCGAAAACACATCCTTCGTGCAAACTACCAAGCAGGTTAGTGAACACTTTAATTTCCATGCAGTATTTGTAACTTGTTTGTCGCTTGAAATCAGATAAGGATGATATCAAATGCAGTATTGCATTAATCCTGCAGCTATATGGAGACGGAGCCTAGAGGCTAATCCAGACATCCCCAGTCCAGATGGTGTGGGGTGGTTGACACAGACCTCTACTGACGGTGAATCCACTGAACTTCTAATCGATTGGATGGATGGACAGCCGGCTCCTTCCGCTGTGCTACAATTACTGGCTTGTAAATGCAAGAAGGCCTGTGAACTACCAAGCTGTGTTTGTATGAACAGTGGGTTAAAGTGCACGGATCTCTGCACGCTTAAGGATTGCACTAACCAGTCGGTTCAAGACGATCCCGCAGATGTTATCGATAATGACACTGACGAGGATGATGATGACTTTTTGTGAACTATGTAGTTCATTGCTATTGTTAAAAGTTCTTAGAGCTACAAAAAAATCCAATTTTTTTCGTAATTGTTTGTGGATGATCACTGTGATGATCACACCATGCATAAACTGAGCGGCCAGCTTTTTTTAGGCTAAAAGTTACTCAAAAGAATAACAAAGCATTTTCTTATGCATTAGCTTAAGTTAACTTGCCTGAAAAGAATAGATTCGGCGATAAAAATAGTTTTTCTACAGAGACTTCAAGCAGCAATGCCAAAAACAGGTTTGACCGTGAGCCCGGGAGTCTGGGACCAAGTTTGCAAAAGTGAATATTTTTACATAATTGTGGTTAAATATCACCGTTTTGATATTGAATTACATGCTTGTACTATCAAACCTTATTTTAAGTGAAACTTATGGGATAACATTTAACAATTATCTGAGAAAATACAAAATATAGGGTGTTTGTCAATCTGAAACCTGTCTTTCGGTATATTTGATGTTTCGCCGATCACGTGATCACTATGACGCGACGTGCACTTGTGAGTTAAGAGTGATTGTTATTCAATTAAGTGTAACTTTTGCATGAATTAAGCATGTATAGATACGTTAGGTACTTATAAATGCTTTTACCCCACATTAAGAAATCTATGCAAGCAAAACTTTCCTGTGGGGGAGGGGTAAGAAAAAATGGCATTCTTCCCCCTAAGATGACACTTTGTGCAGTGCTATCATACAAAAATAAAAACTTGGGTTAATAACCTAACTTGATATGGGTATGAGTCTTTGTCCATTTGAGTGGTACCAATCGACTAATTTTAGGGTCCTGGCTCATACACTATTTGGGGTGAATAGTCTAAACTTTTCATAAGTTGGTATGGAGTAACAACCTTTCTTCTGGACACATGGAATGTTTTTTTCCATAATCTATCACAGCGTTTCAGGCTAATTAAAATCTTTAAAAGAGCGGCAAGTATATCGTGTTGTGAATCACATTACAATATAACGCAACTTTTTATGGAGCGACAAGAACAGTTTTACTTTTACTTTTTAGTGAATTAATGGAATCTAAAGGGGCATAATATATTTGAGGTGAATAGTCTAAATGTTTCTTAACAAAATGTACGCTTTTCAATTTTTGATAACCTGAAGTAAAATGTAGCCAGCAACGTGACAGAAACCTTTAAAGTTGTAAGTAACACGATACATGAAGTACGATGTGCTTTTGATTTGTAGTTCTCCTTTATACCCTCTTGAACTGACAGATTTGCTTCAATTTTTCAAATGAAAGTAACTGCTTGTTATAAAAGCTCCTGGAGGGGGGTACTCCCATATATGGGCTATATAGTAATGTCATCAGCAAAAAAAATCAGTAATTCATTTAAATCTCTGAGCACCTGGAAAAATCATTCACGTATAAATTATGAATTTTGTCTTCAAAGAAGCCGACAAAATTTGGACCCGTCAGAAATTTTTTTCAAAAGTTGCCGACAAACAATCAACCCTTCGGATTTCATTTTTCAAAGGGCACCAACAAAAAATTGAGGGTTAGGATTCCTGCCATCCTTAGGGGGGTGCAGATAAGAAATGGAACATCCCCAGTTTGAAACAACAACGTGTGTTTCTCTTTCGTGCGTAATTTTTCATAGATTTCTACTGAAACATGTAAGGAGAGATTTTTTCTTGGAAAAGCCCACTTTTCCCGTAGTAGTGGTAAGACCACCTCAACAAAAAGGCCTCAACTTCGATCGGTTCCGAGGATCGCAAGCTTAGCTATTAGTACAGAATTCTCCTTTTTACAAAACAAAACTGGTTCTTGCTGGAGCAAAACATACAAACTCTCATTAGAAATTCAATATGGCGATAGTCACATGTGTACATTCGTGTACGGTGATTGGTTTATTTTTACAGATATCCACTGGAACCCGCAACTGTGGTTTCATGACTCGGTTATCTCTATCCTCGTGAAATTTTCAACATTTTTAAAGAAATAAACGGCGAGAATGAAACATATCAGGAACTCTGTTTGTTTGCGAAGGTTTTTGAAAGTATGAAGGGTGGACAGTCTTACTTCATTTACGATATAAAGGAGAATGGGAGGTGGGATTGCAAACTAAAAACACCAATGACATCATCTTTGAACCTTTCACGTGTGTAGGTTTTGGAAGACACTAAATCCACTGTTTTCTTTGTTTAGTTTTGACTATTATAATTTCGGACTCATTGTCAGATGTGGTTCCACACGTTTAATAACTGCACTCTAAAAACTTTAATTAATATTCTTTGCTTCTGATTAGTGTTGCCTGAAGGGTTAGTAAAATGATACATTTTATGTTCAGGAAAAAAGTCCAAATTTTGGTTTATGCTCATGCACCAAAGTAAAATATTGTACATTTTTACATGAAATCTTCCTTAAAATCTTAATGCAATGTAAGAAAACGCATTTCTGGCAAAGTTTAGAGAAATTTAGAACTGTAGCGCCCATAAAATCAATTTAACGGTTAAAAAATTGTTTTTTTTCGAGTAAATTTAGCATATTAAGGGTTAACACTCAGTACAAATATCTTTGAGGTGGTTTTGTGGAGTACAAATTATTTTAACGTAATGCAGTTTTATAATAAAATTTGTAATTTTCCTTTTGTTCAAAGAATAAGCAGAGTGTAATTTCCAAAAATATTGAACAGTTTCTTAAGCTAAAATTCCATTCCAGCTTCTAGTGTCAGCTACAGTCAAAACCCAAAAATGTTAAGAATTCTAACACAGTTGAATATCTTGAAAGCAACCAGCTGTTTAATTCAATTTAGTGGTTGTAACTGAGAGTTGATCACCAGTGATTCCAAAGAGTGAGACTGGGGGGACACACTTTTGAACTGGCAATCAATATGTAAGGGTGTCCCTCAAGGATCTATTCTCGGCCCCTTATTATTCAACATCTTTATGAATGACCCTTGTTATGTTATTAAGGAGAGTACGCTGTCTACTTATGCTACGATACAGAAATCTTTTACGCAGACAATGACCTTCCTAGAGTTGAAGAAACCATTAACACTGATCTTGCTAGTGCTGATAAATGGTTCGCGCAAAATGGTATGAAAAGGAACAGTTCAAAATAGCAGGCGATGGTTTTGGGAAAATACAAAGGAGCCGAGCTGGCGTTCAAACGTGACGAGTCAAAAGTTCCAATTTCCAAAACAATGGAACTTCTTGGCGTAACAATTGATGACAAATTGAATTTCGAAAACCACATCGCTAAAATATGTAGAAAAGTCAGTCAACAAATTGCTGTACTAAAAAGGATGCAGAAACTGTTGCCCTTCGAGACTAGGAGGGACCTTTACAAGGCTTTCATACTGCCGCACTTTAATTACTGTTCCGAAATGTGGCACTTCTGTAGTAAGAAGTCAGCTGACAAGTTAGAGATGGTAAACAAACGAGCGCTCCGTTTTGTTTTCAGGAAAAAGTCCACGCCTTATGAGGAACTATAACCGTATTGGTCTCCCAAGTGTCCACGAACAACGGTTAGCGAAAATATTGTCCACAGTTTTTAAGATATTAGCCAGCGATGCCGGACCTGCAAGCTTACGTGATTTCATTACAGTAAGGCGCTCCACTTATAACCTCAGGGGCAACACAATTGTGGACCTTCCAAAAGTAAAATCAACAACCTATGGCTTAAGATCGTGGAGATATGCTGCATCGAAAATGTGGAACTCTCTACCAGATGAAAAAAGAAAGATAAAAACATATACCGTTTTTCAGAACAATTTAAGAACATTAAACCTTACGGGACTTTGACCGAGAAGTGTGATAATTAAATACAATTTTTACTATTTTACTGTTTTTTAATAATATTTTTACATTTTTATATTTTATTCTTAGTTAGCTTAAATCAATTTATACACTTCCAGGAAGTTTTTATTTTTCTATTTTGTATTTTTATTTCGTGGCGCACCTGCAAACTGGCTTTTTAGCTAAGCGTGCTGACCACATTAATAATGATTGATTGATTGATTGATTGATTGATTGATTGATTGAGTGAGTGAGTGATCATGCACCACAATGGATGGTGGCCACTTTCCAGTCAGAGCTATTAGCATAAAGCTTTGAAAATCTTTACGGAAAACAAAAAATATATAGGGGGCATAACATGGACACATGGTAAATACAAATTTTATCTTCAAGTGCTGTTATATCTATCAGGAGTGAGGGTAGTGAACTAGTAAGAGATAATATTGGAACCATAAGAGGAGATTAGTATCCCAAAGAGGCCCTGTCATGTTTGTGTTTCTTACGATATATACTGATGGAATATCAAGATTTATAGGAAAAAAAACAAAAAGTGGTCAGCTATTTCAACAGAATTTGGCATGATATGAAACTAGGTAAGAAAGTTATGAAAGGAAATAAGGACAATAAATAAAAGTCAACTTGAGTTTCAAAAACTATTCAGGAATGAATATCAAATAGATTCAGCCACAGGCCTGAACGAAAGTTCTCTTGTTATTGTGAATCGTGCAAGTGACCATGTCACCTCCAATTTCTTGACATGTAAAAGAAAAGGTAAAACAAAAAACAACAACAAGAATAACAAGTTAATGACTATGGAAAGTGGTTAAATCAAGGCTTTCTATAATTATAATGAGGTTTTCTATATAATCAAAGTTCCACTGTAACACTGCTGTACATGTAATTCATGAAGATGACAAGGCTGTGTGGTTGATGTCACAAACATAGATGACATCACACATTACTATGGTTTTCCAGTCCCCCACGGCATTTTTAAAGATCTCATTCCAGACCTCGCCGTGTATTAGCCGCTCAAAAGGTGGAGGTTTCATGAAGGCACCACCTTCACTCCTTGTAGCCAGGCAATGACAAAGTGACCTTGCGCATACTGACAGACCTTTCATTTGATGCCAATCATCAAACAGGACCTCAGCCACACAAGGTAATTGGAACAAAGCAATCCTTTCATTTGTTATGCATGGCCACACAGGCTTTCAGCCCTGAGGGTTAATGTTATGCATGACCACACAGGTCCTCAACCACGCAGGTTGATTACAGCATAACCATCCTTTTTTTGTTATGCATGACCACACAGGTCCTCAACCACCCAGGTTGATTACAGCATAACCATCCTTATTTTTGTTATGCATGACCACACAGGTCCTCAACCACCCAGGTTGATTACAGCATAACCATCATTTTTAAGCGATGACGTCATTTTATGACGTCATCGGTTAATGCTGTAAAGCGGAAAAGCAATGAAATTTATGGAATTTTTGGTGTTACGGTGTGAGAATTACTCCCTGAATTGAACCGAAGAGCAATGGGAACTAAATGCATTGTTTGTATTCTTTTTGAGATCCACCATCTTGTTTTTTGGCAAAGGAAGATATTTTTTTGCAGCTTGTATCATCACCGATCGGCAAACCTTATTTCATTTGTAGCTCTTAAATTGAGATTTCGAGTCTGCAGTGAGTGTTGCACTTTATCAGTTATCGAATAAATTTGGCATAAAGTTAAGAAGTGATGTCTGTCATGACTGCAGACGAAGCAACCGATTATTAGCAGTTTTGAAACATCTGTTGAAAAGGTGAGCCATCTTAAACCTTTTTTTAAGCGATGACGATGACGTGATCGATTAATCTCGCCGTGCAAGTGGACAGGATCTGTTGTTGTCTGTTATCTGTTGCCTGTTGTGATCAACCGATCTGTAGAACCGAATACTGGGAAAAGAAATCAAGTCAACGCTGGACTTGTAAACTGGAGGTCCCAGGTTCAAGCCCTCCACCCTGCCACTAGCTGGATTTGTTTCACGGTCGTCCCGAGTTCAAATCCTCGGTCACGCTTTGTATATAGCCAACTGGTCTGCCTCCAGCCAGTTGGGATTTTTAACCATGTTATGTTCATTTAAAGTTATTTGTTTCCTATGTTTCAGTGGCATGCCTAAACTAGCTATCTCGAAGCTAAGTGCATGACCACTATAAACAACATTTACATTTACGACTCAACAAGAAATCGTCGCATAGAACTCAAAGGAAAATACTCCTGGGCCGTTAGAAAGGACTAATTTAAAGCATAAACGAAAGAAACAAATTATATTTGATGCGTTCTATAAGATTTAGTAAACAGAAATCTCTCCATTCTTTAAAACAAAAGGTGTAAACAATTTTAGACAGCGTTTGACCTTGCATCATATATTGTATGTCACGCCAAGATAACGCAATTTTTGTTGAACGATCATTCAGCACAGAAGTTGTCAGTTACTTTTATGTACCCTGATTTTTTGACAAATGTCCTGAAAATTATCAAAGACCCCTTGTGAAACGTCATCGCTTCTGCATGCATCGCATGCCATTTATTTGTGTTATGCATGACCACACAGGTCCTCAACCATGCGGGTTGATTACAGCATAACCATCCTTTTTTTTGTTATGCATGACCACACAGGTCCTCAACCACCCAGGTCGATTACAGCCTAACCTTCCTTTTTTTGTTATGCATGACCACACAGGTCCTCAACCACCCAGGTTGATTACAGCATAACCATTATTTTTTGTGTTATGCATGACCACACAGGTCCTCAACCACCCAGGTTGATTACAGCATAACCTAATCCTTTTTTTGTTATGCATGACCACACAGGTCCTCAACCACCCAGGTTGATTACAGCATAACCTTTTTTTTGTTATGCATGACCACACAGGTCCTTAACCACTCAGGCTCATTACAGCATAACTTTGCTTCTGCTGTGCATGGCCTTGCACAGGCCCTTGACCACACAAGATTATTACAGCATAGGTATTAGGAATATAATGTGCTGTGATAAGATACTTTCAATTGTAGGTTAACAAGCTGCTACAAACTCAATTACATTATAGGTTGACTATACCTTACAGGTACTAGGTGGTGCACAATCAATAATACAAATTACTGTTTGAGATGTGGTTCAATTACAGCCTCGCAACTGAGACCACTCTACCAGTGTGAGAAAGGTTTCCTCATGATATGCTGGTGCTAAATCATCCCGCTGTTGACACTGGTTGGCCAAGACATGCAATCTTTCCATTTCCACTGCTCTAGCACGGGTGGTCGGAGTGTCCACACGCTTGGATCTGTCATACGAATGTCTCAGCCACCGAGGCTGATTACAACACAACGGACCTTTTATTTGTTATGCATGGCCACACAGGCCCTCAGCCACCAAGGCTGATTACAGCATGATAATGGACCCTTTATTTGTTATGCATCTCCACACAGGCCCTCAGCCACCGAGGCTGATTACAGCATAACTACTATTCTCACTGGGGCCATCTCGCACAAACGCCCCAAATCCCTTCGGGATTCAAGGTTTAAAATTCCCGTGCACTCGTAGTCCCCTGGGTGCTCTGTTTTATATAGGTTTGGTATAAATAGGCCTGTTTTGGCCTGTTTAATTCTCTTTTCGTTAAACGTTCGCCAGTCGTTAGCTTGGCGTTTTCTCTCCTGCTCGGTCATCGCTGCATCTTTTTCAAATTTCTCCTTGTTTTCCTTCTTCATGCCGGACTAAGTCCCTGTTGTTCCTGCGGATGGAGCCGTTGCAGCGGCCGTTGGCCCGCCAGTCGTCGCGCCTCCAGCTTCAGCCGTCGCCGCCGTTGACAACAACACCCCAAACACAAACGACAATGTGGTTCCTGCGCCCCAGCCTGTGGCTCAGGAGGTTAGTGTTTCTTTTTCTTATTTCTTCTATTCGTTGCCTTCCTTAGTTTTTTGGGCTGGGCGTTCTTTGCCTTTTGGCTTGGTTTCGCGTCTTCGTTACTACTTAGTTTTTACTTAGTTTCGCGTCTGTGTGACAAAATTAGTTTTCCGTCTGTGTGACAAGTCTGTGTGACAAATTTAGTTTTTTCGTCTGTGTGACAGCTTAATTTTCCGTCTGTGTGACAAATTTAGTTTCGCGTCTGTGTGACAAATTTAGTTTTCTCGTGTGTGTGACAAATTTAGTTTTCTCGTCTGTGTGACAACTTAGTTTTCCGTCTGTGTGACAAGTTTAGTTTCGCGTCTGTGTGACAAATTTAGTTTTCTCGTCTGTGTGACAAACTTAGTTTTCCGTCTGTGTGACAAGTCTGTGTGACAAATTTAGTTTTCTCGTTTGTGCGACAACTTAGCTTTCCGTCTGTGTGACAAATTTAGTTTTCGCGTCTGTGTGACAAACTTAGTTTTCCGTCTGTGTGACAAATTTAGTTTTCTCGTCGGTGTGACAACTTAGCTTTCCGTCTGTGTGACAAATTTAGTTTCGTGTCTGTGACAAACTTAGTTTTCCGTCTGTGTGACAAGTCTGTGTGACAAATTTAGTTTTCTCGTCTGTGTGACAACTTAGTTTTCCGTCTGTGTGACAAATTTAGTTTCGCGTCTGTGTGACAAACTTAGTTTTCCGTCTGTGTGACAAGTCTGTGTGACAAATTTAGTTTTCTCGTCTGTGTGACAACTTAGTTTTCCGTCTGTGTGACAAATTTAGTTTCGCGTCTGTGTGACAAACTTAGTTTTCCGTCTGTGACAAGTCTGTGTGACAAAGTTAGTTTTCTCGTCTGTGTGACAACTTAGTTTTCCGTCTGTGTTACAAATTTAGTTTCGCGTCGGTGTGACAAACTTAGTTTTCCGTCTGTGTGACAAGTCTGTGGACAAATTTAGTTTTCTCGTCTGTTTGACAACTTAGTTTTCCGTCTGTGTGACAATTTAGTTTCGCGTCTGTGTGACAAACTTAGTTTTCCGTCTGTGTGACAAATTTAGTTTTCTCGTCTGTGTGACAACTCAGTTTTCCGCCTGTGTGACAAATTTAGTCTTCTCGTCTGTGTGACAAACTTAGTTTTCCGTCTGTGTGACAACTTAGTTCTCCGTCTGTGTGACAAATTTAGTTTTCTCGTCTGTGTGACAATTTAGTTTTCCGTCTGTGTGACAAATTTAGTTTCCTCGTCTGTGTGACAAACTTAGTTTTCCGTCTGTGTTACAAATTTAGTCTTCTCGTCTGTGTGACAAACTTAGCTTTCCGTCTGTGTGACAGCTTAGTTTTCCGTCTGTGTGACAAGTCTGTGTGACAAATTTAGTTTTCTCGTCTGTGTGACAACTTAGTTTTCCGTCTGTGTGACAAATTTAGTTTTCTCGTCTGTGTGACGAATTTAGTTTTCCGTCTGTGTGACAAATTTAGTTTTCCGCCTGTGCGACAAATTCAGTTGTCCCGTCTGTGTGACAAACTTACTTTCCCGCATGTGTGGCGAATTCAGTTTTCCGTCTGTGTGACAGTTTAAGTTTTCACGTCTGTGTGACAGATTTAGTTTTCTCGTCTGTGTGACAAATTTAGTTTTCTCGTCTGTGTGACAACTTTAGTTTTCTCGTCTGCGTTACAAATTTAGTTTTCCGTCTGTGTTACAAGTCTGTGCGACAAATTTAGTTTTCGCGTCTGTGTTACAAATTTGGTTTTCTCGTCTGTGTGACAATTTTAGTTTTCTCGCCTGTGTGACAAATTTAGTTTTCTTGTCTGTGTGACAAATTTAGTTTTCTCGTCTGTGCCACAAATTAAGTTTTCTCGTCTGTGTTACAAATTTAGTTCCACGTCTGTGTGACAAATTTAGTTTTCTCGTCTGTGTGACGAATTTTGTTTTTCTCGTTTGTGTGACGAATATAGTTTTCGCGTCCGTGTGACAAATTTAGTGTTCACGTCTGTGGGACAAATTTAATTTTCTCGTCTGTGTGTCAAGTTTAGTTTTCGCGTCTGTGTGACGGATTTAATTTTCTCGTCTGTGTGACAAATTTAGTTTTCCGTCTGTGTGACAAATTTAGTTTTCTCGTCTGTGTTACAAACTTAGTTTTACGTCTGTGTGACAAATTTAGTTTTCCGTCTGTGTGCAAATTTAGTTTTCGCGTCTGTGTGACAACTTTAGTCTTCTCGCCTGTGTGACAAATTTAGTTTTCTTGTCTGTGTGACAAATTTAGTTTTCTCGTCTGTGCCACAAATTAAGTTTTCTCGTCTGTGTTACAAATTTAGTTCCACGTCTGTGTGACAAATTTAGTTTTCTCGTCTGTGTGACGAATTTTGTTTTTCTCGTTTGTGTGACGAATATAGTTTTCGCGTCCGTGTGACAAATTTAGTGTTCACGTCTGTGGGACAAATTTAATTTTCTCGTCTGTGTGTCAAGTTTAGTTTTCGCGTCTGTGTGACGGATTTAATTTTCTCGTCTGTGTGACAAATTTAGTTTTCCGTCTGTGTGACAAATTTAGTTTTCTCGTCTGTGTTACAAACTTAGTTTTACGTCTGTGTGACAAATTTAGTTTTCCGTCTGTGTGCAAATTTAGTTTTCGCGTCTGTGTGACAACTTTAGTCTTCTCGTCTGTGTGACAAATTTAGTTTTTCTTGTCTGCGTGACAAAATTTGGTTTTCTCGTCTGTGTGACGTGTTTAGTTTTCTCGTCCGCGTGACAAATTTTGTTTCCGTATGTGTGGCAAGTCTGTGTGACAAATTTAGTTTTTTCGTATGTGACAAGTTTAGTTTTCTTGTCTGTGCGTCAAATTTAGTTTTCTCATCTGTGTGATAAATTTAGTTTTCTGTCTGTGTCTCTAGTCTATGTGACAGATTTTGTCTCTCGTCTGTTTACAGAATTTAATTTTTGCGCCTGTGTGCCTAGTTTTATCTTGCGTCTGTGTGACAGTTTTTAGTTTTCGCGTCTGTGTGACAAGTTTGGTAGTCGCGTTTGTGTGATAAGATCAGTTGTCGCGTCTGTGTGACGTCATTTAGTTCTCGCGTTTGTTTGATACGTTTAGTTTTTCGCGTTTGGGTTACAAGTTCAGTGTTTCCCCGTCTGTGTACGTCATTTAGTTTTTGCATCTTCGCGACAAGTTTAGTTTTCATGCCTGTCTACGTCATTTAGTTTTCGCGTTTATGTGGCGAGTTTAGTCTTAGCGTCTGTGTGTCAAGTTTATTTTTCGCGGCTGCGTGACTTCTTTTTGTTTCGCGTCTGCATGACAAGTTTAGTCTTTGTGTCTGCATACAAGTTTAGTTTTCATGTTTGTGCGAGGAGTTTCGTTTTTGCGTCTGCGTGACGGTTTTGGTTTTTCGCATCTGTGTTACAAGTTTACTCTTTGCGTTTGTGTGTCGAGTTTAGTCTTGGCATTTAATTTGTGTCACAAGGTTTTTCACGTGTGCGTGGAGTTTTCACTATTTTCGCATTTTCTGTATCCCTTCTTAGGGTTTTGAGGAGCTTCGCCAGAAAGTAGAGTCTTTGCAATCGGCCCCTGATGTTTCCAAAGTTAATCAGTCCTTGGAATCAGTTAGACTTCTCGCTTCTCGTCCTGTCGCACTTCTGGATCGTTTTGGCCTCCTTGCGGGATTGGAGCAACTGTCAGACCACGCTAGGGAGGCGAACCAACCCCAACGCAAGAAGTATGATGCCATTTTTAAACAATGCCGCCCCCTTGCAGACTCCAAATCGCTTGCTGAAGTGGTACTGCAACTCCTTGGGGATAAGGAGGAGAAAGATGTGGCTACCCAGATTCGAAAGATTTTTAAAGGTCACTCATCTCCTAGAAGCTCAGCACCAGAGCAGGCCTATGATCTTTGGGGAGACAACTCCGTCGCCCCGCGTCCAGGTCCCTATCGCGGAGGTCCTTTTGGTCGCAGTGGGCGTTCCAGGCCACAGTTTAACCAGCCTGGAGCTTTTCCTCGTCGATGCTTCAATTGCAGGAGGGTTGGTCACTTTGCGAGGAATTGTCCATTATCTTCCCGAGCCGTTAGGAAGTGACTTTTCTTAGTCATGTTGTAGAGTCTCAGTGCCATAATGCGCTTGCCTTGTCAGTTTTTTTTTTGTGTGTTCCTCTGTATTAGAGTCCACGAATCGTTTATACATTAAAGTTTGCTTTAAAGATTATTTTTGTGTTCGTTTCGCTTGTCCTTTTTTCTAAGCTAACCGCTGGTATGCTTTCGAAGGGGTCTTCTCATACCCTTAATTGCTCTGTCCCTGGACGGGGTATTTCGGGGCTGCTTCGCGGTTGGCCTTTCCCCTTTTCAATACTATGCTCATTGGTGCTTTTTTCGTTGTCCTTTTTGTTTTAGGCGCCCGCGTGTAAGAAGCCTCGTTTTGATTTTTGCCCGGACGAAGTCTCTTCAAATTTTGTTCAGTGGTGTAATTGGAAAGGGGAAAAGCCTCGCGTTGCAGGCCCGAACCCTTCGCCCTATATGGTTTCCAAGGGAATCGCTCATGCCTCTCCTCAGGATGTTATATTCCGAGATCCTAGAAGCTTTGTGGCTGGGGAACTGCATAGGCACCAGTCTTACTGGAAGCTGATCCTGTCAGAACACCCAAAGAAAGATGAGATTTTATCCTACATCATTCGCGGGGTCAACATTCCTGATTTCTTCATTCCCTTCAAAGGCGACTTCCAGGGAAAATTTTACAGTTCTGCTACTCCCCCAGCGGCGTTTTTTCCTAATAACAAGTCGTGTCTTGATTTTGAGGAGTTCATCAGTTCTACTATCCTTGACCGAGTTAAAAACGGCTCTCTCCTGGTTTGGGGAAAAGTTGGCTCTGTTCAGCCGCCCCATTTGGTTTTGCCAATTACGGGGGAGCCTACTAAACCTAGGATGTGCCACGATGAGCGGTTTTTGAACTTATGGATTAAAGATCTTCCGCTTCCGCTGGATTACATTTCTGGCTTACCACGCTATGTATTTAAGTCTCATTTCCAAACTACTTTTGACGACAAAAGCGGCTATGACCACATCCGGTTATCGCCCATCAGTTTCACCTTTGTGGGTTTAGAATGGAAAGGCTGGTATTTTTGTTATAAGACTTTGCCCTTTGGTTGGAAGGCTAGCGCCTACATCTACCATACGGTCAGTTTGGCGGCAACATCTCATATCCGCTCTCTTGGCGTCCCCTGCAGTCAATATATTGACGACCGTCATGTAGGCCAACTCGCTTTACGCCAAGATCTTCAACATTCTCTCAAATGGTCCAATTTTCAGCTTGCCGAGGCCGCTGCCTTTATTGTGTGTTCAGTTCTGGTTCTCCTTGGATACTTCATTGGCCTCTCCAAATCTATTCCGGTTCCCCAGACTAGAATCAGGTTTTTGGGTTTCCTGTCTGACTCCATTCTTCAGGCTTTTCTTATTCCACAAGATAAGAAAATCAAGTTCGCCTCCCTTCGTGACTCCATTCTGCAGAGCCGGACAGTGTCCGTCAAGACGCTTCAGCGATTCACAGGCAAGATTACCTCTTTCTCTTTAGCTGTCCCGGCTGCTCAGTTGTACGCGAGAGAAGTTTACCGTGCTATTTCCCTGGCAAATCGTTCCTCTCGTCCCATCAAAGTTGTTGGCGACCTTCGTTCCCAGATTGCTCAGTGGCGGTTTTTAGATTCTTGGTCCGGTCATCTTCCCTGGATGGATGAGCGTCATTTAGTAGTGAAAATAACGAGCGACGCCTCCCAGTACGCGTGGGGTGGCATAATTTACAACCCCTCCGGTCCACCTTTAGAGACTCGAGATATTTGGAAGGAAGACGTTAGAGTCAAACCTATTGCAGTGAAGGAAGCCCTCGCACTTGTCAACACTTTAAAAGCTGGAAAGTTGGTTGTCTCTCATTGTCGCGTGGATGCTCACGTGGACTCCCTAACGCTCATCCAAGCCTGGGGAAAACAGGGGGGCAAGAGTAAACAGCTGAACGATGCCCTCAAGGAATTGTACCAAACTCTGCTCGCCCAGAATATTTCCCTCTGTTTGCAGTTCGTGTCCTCTCCTCTCAACCAGACTGATGCTCTCTCTCGCGTTTTGTCTGAAAAGGATTGCATGCTCGCCCCCGAGCCGTGGAAGAAGTTAGAATACCTCTTTGGCCCGCACACCATCGACCTGATGGCGCTTGACTCCAATGCTCAAGTTGGATGTTCTGGTCTCCCGCTTCCCCACTTTACGCCTTTTCCAACACCGGATTCTCGCGGAGTTAATGTTTTCGCCCAAGATGTTGCCAGCCAAGAAAACGCATACGTTTTCCCGCCATTCATCTTAGTTGGTCCTCTTCTCCGTTTTTTCGACAATGCTCTGTTTCCGTTCACCATTGTGGTTCCAAAACTGTCTCCTCTACCATTTTGGTGGCCTCTTATTCAAGCAAGGGCATCTCATTCTGTCATCCTAGGCCGTAAAGCTGATCGCGACATCGTCTTATTTCCATCTCCACTCAACGTGTTTTCCACACGTCCTTTACCTTGGGATTTGTATGCCTTCAGAATTACCAATTCGCTTCCGCCTGTCCCGTCTTTAGATTCAACGTCCCAGAATCTGGAAGCCGGCAGCTCCTTGCCTTGACTGTGGCTACCTTAATGATGCCGATTTCAACTTTTGCCAGAAATGCGGTTTCCGCCAGTCTTGTTCAGTTTCCCAACATCCTTCAAAGCGGTTAAAAATCGATTTTCAAGCAATCGACGATCGTTTGGAACATCTTGCTGAAGCAAAGTCCAACAAGAATTATGAACGCCAGAAGTCTTCTCTGCACAAGGAACTGGTTAATTTTCTTTCTTCCCTCCCGGTCCCGAAGACTCTTCCTTCCGCTTCTCCGTCCGATATTAGGAAGTTCCTGGTGTGGAAGGATAGCTCAGGGAAAACCGTTGTCCACCTTTTGGATTGTCCAGGTCTGGGCCATCGCCAGCGTGTCTCCTGTTCATGTCCAACTAGGTTAGCTGCTGGAACTGTGGACAGCTTGATAGGAAAACTCAGATCTATTTTTATTCAGGAGGGTTTGGGAGGGGAATGGGACGACCGCTTAGGTATTGGGAATCCCGTCTCCCATCCCTCTATTAAAGCTTACTTGAAGTGTGTACGAGAAGAGCAAGCCCAGGCTCGAGTGCAGCCTCGTAAGGCCGTTCCCCTTTTTACAACTAAATTTTTGGCCATAGCGAGTTCAATCCTGTCTAAACTTAGAAAGACTGACACTTCGCCTTCGCTTTTGTATGTCCTTAGTAGGGATCTCAGTTTCTTTTGCATTGATTTTTTGTCTGGAAACCGTTCATCAGACCTAGGTAGAACTAAGTCCAAAGAAGTACTTCTTTTTCCCGACTCCTCTGGGTTAGTCTTTAACCATACTTTTGGTAAGACATTAAGGGGAAATTCTACACACTCATTTTCTGTTAGGAGTTCTAGTAATTCTGAACTTTGTCCAGTGCAAAATTTTATGTTGTATCTAAGCATCTTCCGTTTAATTAGTGTAGATATTTCTCAAGGCTATTTATTCCGCGCTACTAGCAAAGCGGGCCACGTTTCTGACAAACCTTTCATTGGTTCTTCGATTTATCATCGTTTTAAACAGTATCTTAAGGATGCTGGCCTAGACGACGGTGAAACTCCCCACAGCCTTCGCGCCGGATGTTCTATAACCTTGGAACTGTTGGGAGTTTCTAAGTCTGATATTGCTAAGCACATAGGTTGGCGCTCCTCTAGCATGGTAGACCATTATAATGACTTAGAGCAGATTCTAAAACCCAGTCACACAGCTGAAGTTTTGTCATCTACTGCTTCATCCCAGGCTTCTTCCTCCGCTGCTCAGGATGTTATTTCTTCTTACCAGGATGTAAATGAACTAAAGAATTTCAGACCGGTTTTTCCATAGTTTGTCTTAGTTTTGCCTTTCTTTGCCTTTTGGCTTTATATTTTGAAGGTTGTTAAGTTTAAAATAAAGCTTTTTGAGTTATGGGGAGAGTTACGGTTTTTTGTGTATTTTTGGGGGGATCCTTTCCGCCCTGCATAGCTTTCGGGAGTAGCCGCCGTAGGGCTCGCTTCTTCCCATAACTTATCCTTGCCTGGGGCGTTTGGGAGTGAGGGCTCCCAGTGGGAATTTATTACTATTTTATTTGCTATGCATTGCCACACAGGCCCTCAGCCACCAAGGCTGAATACAGAATAACCAAAGAATGACCACAGAGGTCAACGGCCATATAAGCTAATTAAAGCATGCTGTAGACGTAACAAATATCACTCTAATAAAATCTCAAGATATACACTGAGTTCAACTTAAGAATTCTGCTACAAAGTGATTTTCATTGTCTTAACAGCTCGACTGACGCCCACTTGTGCAATCTTCAACACAAATGACTGCTAATGGAGACGTTCAATTACGACCTGGAGACTGCGCCCATTTCACCAGTTGGGAAAAAGTATCCTCCAAATAGGCTGGTGCCAAGTCCTCTCTTTGCCGACACCGAGTTGCTAACACATGCAGCCGTTCCATTTCCACTGCTCTTGCCCTGGTAGTTTGAGTGTTGACAGGCCTGAATCTGTCATCATTTATGAGAACGTCTTCATGAAATGCAAAGTCAGGATCTATGCCTTGTCCACCTGCTGATTTTGCTCTTGACAATGCCACAAAGAGAGCTCCTGGATTCTTTGCTTCAAAGTCATGCTTTCCAGGGTGAATCACAACATACGTAAATGCCTCTACAGTGCCTACAGTCATCCCTTTGCACTTGTGGATTGTAGTTCCCCACGACAGCCTTAATGGAACCTGGAGACGCTTGCATCGACATGCACAGTCAGTGGACCGACTTACGGGTACAATTGGCACAAGGTTCGGATCTTCATCCATGTAAGGAGGACCCTTGTAACCTGGAAATCGTACAAACACAACATCAGGTAGCGGTGTGGAATCGTCAGTAGGTCTACAGCCTTGTTTGTACACAATGTCAACAACTGTGCCAACAGCTCCATTGTACAAACCCCAATCAGCCTTTAAGTTTACTACCAACATAACTTTGCTGCCCCGGGAACGATATAGCAGACGTAGCAATCCTCCTGCCTTATCACTGTCAGCCTTTTGTGCATGTCTGCCATTGTTAACTGCCTTGATCTTTGCTACTGGATGGTTTGGCTGTCTGTTGCACTCCAATAACTTAGCTTTATTGTGTTCCCATTCCAGATGATGTGTAGGAAACACATAAAGACCTTGCTCATCCATCCTATCAAGACGTTCTGGGCCATGGGATACACGGAGGTTGTGCCACTGAAACTGCTGTAACCAATGGATTTGCTGCGGTGTCGTTCCATAACTTCTCAGTGACATCAACACATCTCTCAGCTGTTGTTCGGATTTGCTTTGCCGCACATTCTCAGTCAGCTCTACAGCAGTATCCAAATTTGTCCATACCAAGCGACCATGGTTGGATGGCACACTGCGACACTCTGGAATGTACGCAGGAGTGTCACATACAGGAGGTAGCTGCACATCGTCTCCCATGAACATTACTACAGGAATACCTCCCCACAGCTTGTCCGCACTGGCTCCCCTGTTTACTGCGTAACATGCATGCTGTTCCATCCATCCCATTGTTGTGCGTCCAAACATTGACCGCTCATCGCCAATCAGAACTTTCAGGTTTTTGCACTTTTGCTGAATTTTCTCAAGCACGAGACCTGAAGGTACAGTTAACTCATTGCAAGACCTTCCACCAGTTGGAATTCCAAAAAAGCTGTGGGCAGTTCTTCCATTAACGAGATATGCAGCTTTTCCTGTGGGGGTTATCACCTGTATTGCATCATTGGCTCCGAACAACTGCCGCACTAACCTCTGAAGGCACTTAATAACGTAGGACTTTCCCGTTCCAGCAGTGCCAGAAACAACAAGTCGCAGAGGATGGTAATCTTGCCGGTCTTCAACATAGTTGTAGAGGGTGCGCAACACCAGACTCACAATAGCTCTCTGATTCTCATTTAGGGACAACAAAGACACCTCTGGCAATTCAAGCTCTCCAGTCTCTGTTCCTTGTTCTTCATTTTCTTTGATGGTTTCTTGTAGCCACTTTTTGGGGTCCTTTCTCTCAGGAAGAATCATGCAGGGAACTGCATACACATCCACCCAGTCTGGTTGTTCTTCTGCTTGAACAACATCATCATCCTCGTCTTCTTCAAATATTGGTTCTTGTGGATGTTCTGCATAACGCTGTGCCTTGGCAACTTGGGCCTTCACAAATTTTGGGCAGTCATTAGTCAACACAAAATCCTTAAACCTGCCAATCCATGAGTCGGCATCTCCCTTTACTTCCTGGATGTCAAACCAGTTTGGCCAGTGCAACAAAAGCATTGTCCTACAATAATCCTCATTCAATGGCCATGTCGCATGTGTAGCACCACCACTAACCTCCGGAACTTTCCCATCTGCACAAGCAAACTGGTACCAAGAGCACTGCTTGTCCTGTGGTCGTGCTAGGTATTTATCCAAAGGAGTGCTGCGAGTTGCAGTGTTGCCATCCCGCTCAAGTCGCCTTGACCCTGACATTGACAAGTATGTAAACGGGCGGCTACATCGCCAAAGTGCTAGTCCACTTAGCTCGAATGATGCCTCGGGTCCACTGATATCACATCTTCCAATGGTCTTGATCAGCATCTTAGCACACATTGACTTTCCACTGATTTGGTCCGCATCAGTTGTATCAACGTTATTGACCATGTCCTTAAAGAAATCAGCAGTTGCACCAGTAGGTTCACTATCTTTGCAGGCATAACCGCACACATAGTCAACTATCGCAATAATATCATCAGTGCTTGGATTGTCTGGAGGAGAGTTGGAGAGAATCAAGCTAATATCGCCATTTGCTCTCCAAGACTACATCTGATACCGATAATGCTGAACCATATGTGGATGGTCACATGCCATCTCAAGACGTGGTGCTCCATTATGATCTTCCACAATTTCTGGGCCAATACGAACTTTCTTCCCTGGACGAAACTCACTTCCAAACTCCATCCGACATACACGTTCTCTTGGCTGCAATCCTTAATGAGGATGGCGAGAGGTCCTTAAGCAGTAATCAGAGCAACTGTGCAGGCCAACCCGGTTCACTAAAAGCAAATGATCTTCCAGTATTGCATCTTGAGTAACAGCAATGTCCATGAGCATCTTCACTAGGGGATCTCTATCATCTGATATTGGGTCAGCTGTACCCTCAGGTGGCGGCCAAAGGTCTTTCCTAGGCTGTCCTTCTTCATCACTGACAGCTGGGTGCATTGATGTCATGGCAAAGTTTCTTCACCCCACTGACTGAGTCTAGCTGCATACTAATCATCTTCACAACCATCCTCACAAGCCTCGTCCAACAGCTGGTGTGGCTGCCTGTCTTCTCTCCAGCTGAGTTGGTGCCAATGAATTTGACCTTGAGACTTGGCAAATTCGTAACGATACCAATAATCGCACACACCAAACACGGGCTTGAGTACCTTTTCATGGTATGACTGCGTACGTAGGTCAAAGTAATTCACTACCACATGAGTGTTCTCTTGAACTGCCTTGAAGCGGGCATTGCTATCTTCAGCAAGGTTGACTTCTTGCCCCGTCGTCTGCAAGATGTACTGTTCCAATAGCCTCCTTAGTGGGGGAAAGTAAATCTCTCCACAACTTCCAGTCATGAAAAATGAAGGCAATCCACGTTTCTCATTGACCATGAACTCCACCAAGGCACAAAGCTCTCTGCGTCTTTGATGCCAGTATTGAGCTGTACCACGCAGAGTTGCACCAAAATACAACAGCTTGTTGGTGAATGAAGTATCCCCTCTTGCTAGTCGCTCTTGCAGGTCTGTAACAGTTATTTGTGGGTCACCAAGTTGCTGATCAACAAAGAACCTGCTCTGCTCCAGGGCACACTTCCTCATGATCATGTTGTGAACAACAAATTTCCATACTTTATGCCTAGCAAACCTTCCATCTTTATACCAAAGCAAGTGCTCTGCCCATTCATGCAGTGGATGACATGTTACTGGACGGTTTATGTGATAATCACCCTTTCCATAAGGAAACAAGCAAGGAAACGCCATCGTGAAAAAATATGGAGTGGTGAACTCAGACGCTGGTGTTGCATCCGTCGTAGGCCAAGGAATCACTGGTTGTTCCACACGTACTTGTGCATTTTCTGTTTCAACTTCCTCCCGAGGTGCAGACACAACTTCATTTATGGCTGCTTCAACATGCGCCTGTACATTCATTCCTGGTTCAGGAAGAACAATTCCAGAAACTGTCAAGACATCATCATCTGTTTCACCAGCATCCAACTGCTGCGGAGCAGGACCCTGGTCATCCACACGTTCTGTTTCAAAAAACTCAACAGTTCTTAAACTGGGCAACTCGCCATCTTCTGGTAAATTCTCTAGGCGGGCATTATCAATCTCAATGTTACCATAGGCAGGATTATTGTCCTTCAGCCAACAGAGACCTCCTTCAACATGGTGTCTTCTAACTCGGAAATCCTTATGGGTATCATCTCTTCCTTGTCTCCTCACACGTATGATGTCCACTTCCACTGGTAAGCGGGGGAGTATTGTTGCTGGCTCTTGCACAGCCTGAGGAAATGCAATACAATGTCCCTTGGAAGCAATACCACCATGCTTCAACATATGCACATGAACAGTGGGTGCAAGTCTTGCTATCAGCATCTGCTCTGCATCTGACATTCCAGACAATTCTTGAGGAACAGACATTGGGTCCATGTTGTTCTCATCTGACCAAACTTTTGGTACCTTCTTATCTTTCCTGCAGCAAGTGCAACATTCCCTGTGCCTTTCCATTCCAATCGTCTTTCGTTGCAAACTTCACAACAACCGAACTGGTATGTCATCTGCTCCACCTCAAATGCACGTATGGCAGAGTATGCATTATCCTCTATCTGACTTGACCCTGCTGGTGGAGGAGGTGGTAGATCTCCAACAACTTCACGTAGCCTTCTCTCTTCAGCTGTGACTCTTCTTTGATTTCGCCGCTGTCTTTTTCTTCTGTCATCCTCTGTTTCATCCACACCAGGCTTTGCAAACTCGTAGACCACTCCTACTGCCCTTGCCCTGCCAACAAGACAACTATCTTCTAAGATGCCATTGTTGTGAACTTCTGGCCCAGGTTGTTGTGTTTCCATTAATAAGTCTCTCATGCCCAGTTGACAACTCACACAGTCTCCTAGTACAACATTGTTCCGTTCAAAATCTTCACCTGGTGAATAGAGCATTGTTAATATGAATTTAACTCTCTGTTCACTTATAAGATGTCAAAATAAATAGCTAAATTTAACTTTAATTTACTGGCTGTATTGTACTGTGTCCAGTGTAGATTTTCTTGGGCATTGCTGGCACTTTGACCACACTTGCTGGCAACTTTGCACCAAAGAAATAGAAAATGACATGCTTTGATGGGCCAACTGAAATCAACATGGCTATAATGTACATGTATATCCCACAATAAAGCAGCAAAAAAGCATTTTTAAAGCTTTTTGAAATCATTTTAAAATGAGTAGGTAGAGTAGAAAAAAGATTTGGATTTAAATCATGCTGCCAAAATGTTGGAATGGTGAATTCTTGTTCACCGTGATTGACTAACTCTTTTTTATGCGTTTGTTGAAGTGTGACCTGCACCTGTAATCAATCAAGTTTTATTTTTCAGAAAAACTTGTTTAGTGCCATGCAGTTATTTAGCCTTTTCGATTCACTCATTCTGATTTCAGTTAAAGTTAGTTTTGTATTCACATTGCTAGACAGAATAGATTTCTAATGCTTGTGAGTGAAGACATGTGAGGGTTAGTCTAGACAAAGTAATTTTAAATATTTCACGCTTGAACAAACACCTAAAAAAGAGAGCTGTTCAGTGTCTGGCTCATTTGGATGGGAATTGTCGGAACAAAACACATTCATGATTATTTTGTAATTGAAAGCATTGGGTGTGTTAAAAATCTTTTTAAAATCAGTTTAGAATTGCAAGCTTTCTCAAGCAAGAAAGTGAAATTTCAATTCAGGAAGATTATGTTTACATGATGGCAACAGGTTCTTAGTCTTGGTAGATTCCCATTAATTAGTGTAGCAGTACACAAACAAATCGCAGAAAGTGAACGCCGGGAAAGAGCCTTTGACAAAGAAAAAGCCTACAAATTCAAGCTAAAAGCTCATGAAATTTTATATTAAAATCCTGGGCATTGTTCAAAATATTGTTAAAGATAAAGATTATTTCTTGAGATAAAATTGACATAAACCTACCAATCACTAAACCTCTTGAGGTAGACCATTTTTATAAGTGGCAGATTGTATGGACGAGTTTGCTCTTAAAGCAACTAAAATTTGATTCCACTTCACTTGCTGAATGAAAGTAGTTAGTGGAAGAGAAATGCGCATAACCAAAAAAGCAATGCAAATAAATATGTTGTCTTGCTTTCTAATATACAGGTGTTTATTATATAAACTGCAGTGGTATAGCGAGTGGTAGCAAATCGAGAAAAATGGTATCCCACATGTGTGGATAAAAATGATATCCACACATGTGTGATATCATTTTCGACCAATCAGCTTGCAGAGTTTGCCATGTTCCAATGCTGAATGAGCCAAGGTAAATCGATATTAAGTCGAAACATCTTCGGATCTTCCTCGGCAATCTTCGGAAAACTTCGGAAATGCTCGGAAAATGTTCGGAAACATTCGTACAACCTTCGGACAACATTTTGAAAATTTTCGGAAATGGTCGGAAATCTTCGGAAAATCGTCACAAACATCGTAATTAGTAGGTTTATATAATAAAAAGAATAATACATGGTTTCTTGGAGATATGAAATTTATCTTCTCGTGTTCAAATCCGATATCTCACTCGTTCGCTGCGCTCACTCGTGAGCTATCGATTTGAACACTCGAAGATAAATTTCATATCTCCGCAAAACCATGTATTATCCTCTATGTATCACCCACTAATGTAATAATCGACCATTAATGTAATACTAACAACTAATGCAATAAATATCAACCACTAATGTAATACTAACCACAAATGTAATAAATATCAACCACTAATGTAAGGAAAAACTAACCACTAATGTAATAACTTTGTGACCATTAATGTAATAACTCAAAAAATAAGGGCTTATTGGTTGCATTTGATTAATAAGATTTATAGGATCAAATGGCAAAAAAATAACATGACCTCTAATTTTCATCTTAAATCAGAAAAACCTAATTTGCATTTTACTTTCGACACGCTAATTTACATATGCGATTTACAAAATCATATATGTAAATTAGTATGTGCTAGTTCACCTCCAGAGTCCTTTCAGGAATGCAATGCTGACCCCACAAATGGAACAATATAATTCTGCCATGAGTTCTGTGAGAATATCTGTGGAGTGGTTGTTCGCAGATATTGTGAATTATTTTAACTTTTTAGATTTCAAAAAGAATTTGAAACTTGGTTTAAGCAGCATTGGAAAGATGTACATTGTGTGTGCAATTTTAAAGAATGCCTTAACTTGTTTCTATGGAAACCAAACTTCAGAATTCTTTCAACTGGGTCCCCCAGACATTTTTACTTACTTTGCCTAGTATGTGAGTGTGATCAATAACAAAACTAGTCTACTTTTACAAACTACACCACCACAGAGCAAGGTTGCCATGGGGTGATTTTTTTTACCCATGAAAGAAAATTGAATAGTTAATTGAATAGTTATGGACTTCTGTGCAAACCACATAGTTTTGTGTTTACATTGTGAGGCCATCAGTGTTTAATAGCGGAGCTCCCGCGGGCGCCGAAGGCGCCCGCGGGCGGAGCTCCATACCCATAGAAAATGGGAAATCCATCAAGCCAAGAAAATTTGGTGGTCGCCCGCGTCCGTACGTACGTCCGTACGTACGTACGTACGTACGCACGGATTAGGCCTGGGACGAGTTTATCTTTGACCTTGATTTGGAGTCCTTCTTACGCAAAAAGTAACACAAAAACATTTTTTGGTTTGTTGAGAGTTAATTTAAATGTCATAGAAACTTGTAAGAACACTTTATTACTTCGGTGTTTTTTTTTTCTCATGTTTTCTCATGATCTGGACATTTCATTTCAACTTAAACGAAGCGGTTGTATGAAAAGGCGGCAAATAGTTCGTACGTTGTTCACTTTTTAACCTGAATGAAAGACGCGAAGAAAGATCAAAGCATGCTGGAAAACATAGTTCTTCGTGAATATTTCTCGCTCTCTTTACTCATCTACATCATGAAAACTCATGCCAAATGATTTAGAGCAACCTCTTAACGGGAAGATCCGAAATAATTGCCGACTTGAACATGATATACATCGGACAACACCGAGAGTTGAAGCACTGCGGCTAACCAAGGCTGAAAAATTAATTGAGCTGACATTGAGCTAAGATAAAAGTGAGCTCAGAGCCGGTGAAGTTCACTAGGTGATGGATAAAAGACTGTTAACAGCTACACCGAAAGGAAAGGAGAGATCAATCTTCGCTGATAATTTTAAACACGTATATGCCGCTGGTGTTGGAGTAAGCCGTACAACGAGTGGCGTTTTCGTTTCTGATATATATTGTGCTGGTTTGAAATTTTTGCCCTGCAGAATTTACAAGCCTTCCCCAAACTTGAGGTAACAAACGTAAATGTATTTATGCAGTAAACATAAGTTTGATTTTATTGTGAGAATCTGTTTATACTACACTTCATTTATGAACGAATTTGAAGTAGTGTCGGTTTTCAGATCTTCCCGTGCCGTATAATTCAATTAATGCTGCTCACAAACCTGTTCATGTTTGTACATTTCATACTGACATTGTTTATTAAATATTTCGTTTAGGTTAATTGTTTTGTGCTTTAGTTAGTGGAGTTAACTGTGATGTTCATAATTGACCATGATTGGATTTTGATAACAATAAGCTTATCAAATTATTAAGTTTCACGGATCAAAATCACGATTTCGCTTCATAAATTACAAACTACACGTACAGAAAAATCCTGCGAAACAAAACCGAGTAAAACTACTCAGCGATACTGCACACCAATATATATTTAAGCGATCTATTATCCAACCGCTCTTTTTTTTATACTCGCTTGCATTTGTTTTGTTTCTCTTATCAGCGAGTGTGTTGAAATCGTAAACCAATATTTCGCCGATTTCGTTGCGAGTTACCTGTGCTTGGCTGAGCAAGTTAAGACTTAACCTTCCGCATATTTGCTTACCAGAAATGAAGAAATTGAATCAGTTCTCTGCATAAAATTCTGTAAGGGTTCTTGTTTTTAGCAAGGCGTACGGTAAAACAGAATTAGTTAATCATGCAACCAAACTGCAACGAAAAGAACACGGTTCAAAACAGTCAAAACAACATTGTAAGCTTATTCTATGTTAGCGTGCACCACTTTCCAAATCACAAACTGCCACAATTCTTACAGAAAATATGCTTTAAAACGACTTTATACAAAACCGGCACCATCAATTTGCAGAGTTTTGCTTGCCGTAGCGAGAGTTCATTTTGTTTACTGTGTTTAGCAGCGAGTTTACTTAGTTTGTTTTGCTGTATTTTTGTTTTTGCCTTGAATTATTTTTTTTATGCCCTAACTGTTTTGCAGTAAATCAAAGCAAGACCAAGGTCCTTTTTACATTGAATAAGTCATAAAGGTTTATTAACATAGTGTACAGTAAACGTTGTATAAAGTTTTACTAAGATTTGTTGCGCCTACGTGAGGAACCCAATAAAGTGCACTCGTCAATTTCAATTTTAGAACCTGTCATTGGCAAAAATTTAGAAGGATTAACCTCGAAATATATTGACATCACCTTCGTCAACAAAACCATGAGAAGTTTTTACATGTAAGATATAAAGTTTAACCATGAGCGATTACATGTAAAAATTAATTTATTTTGAACTCTTATGGGCCACTGTAGAAGCTTAGAAATAGTGTGGCTACTTATTTGTTAACACTGTAATTAAATTGGGAAAAAAAAAATAAATGGGAGCTCCGCTTTTAGGCCTGCCTAAATCTATATATTATGGCTTTCATGAAAATTGCATCCCCGTGATAAGAGCAGAAGTACATTATGTTTCCAAAAACTTGGCCATAAAGTAAGAATAACAACCACTTCATTGTCATTTCTACATGTGAGAACAGTTTTGTTACAACTGTCAAGAATTGCAGCCTATATTTGTTATGGGTTAAATGTTATTTGTAAACTGAAAATGGAAACATGAGTTTATCTAAGACAAAACATGATTTTCTTGCTCCTGGCTATAATGGAACAGTTTTGAACATAACTCAGTTGTTAAACATATATATGTTAAACAACCATGATTTTCTTGCTACTGTTTATAATGGAACAGTTTTGAACACAACTCAGTTGTTAACAACCATGATTTTCTTGCTAAGCCATAAGGCACAGTTCTGAACACAACTCATGCGGCGAAGCAGTCTGCAAACCATGGTTGGTGCAATACCATGGAGGAGACCTTTGCTCACTGGAGATTGAGTTTGAATGCCTTGGGAAGGCTGAACTTGGTTGATGATACACCAATCAAAGTCGACTATGGAAAAATGAAAAAAAAAAAATGAAATGACATTATTGAATCATTTCTCAAGTTAAAACTGTGAACAATTATTTACTGCTTTTAATTTTTACTGACAACATATTACAGTTGTTGAGAAAAATCACACAAAATTTGAAGAAATATCTCTTTTCAAGGGAATGTCCATTGTCTCTTGAACTAAACTGTTAAGTAAGTCATTACCAGTAATGTGGCTTAAAGGGTCCATGTTAAAATCAATTCTTCAACGTCTATTTGTTTGAAATTAACTTTGTCGTTATATTCATTGACAAAGATGAATGAATCACTAAAACTGTTAAGTGTTTCTTTTTGTGCTTGTCTTTCTTTTGGTTTCTTTTCAATTAGTTCTTGTCGCGCTTGCTTTATCCTTTCCTTAAGTCTGGCTTCCACTGATTCTCTTGTTCTTTTCAACAAGTTCCTGCTTTTTCCTTTCCTCCATGCTTACTGGCAAGGTTTTTGTCTCTTGCTCCCATCTCCCACCTCGCCACTCTTTCTCTAGCTCTGTTTGTTCTCTAGCCTTGCCTTTGGTCACCCATTCATCATTGGTTTCCTCAGATTCTACCTTTCTCTTCATTTTTTGGACAACACCGTCCCATTTTTCCTCCATTCTTGGAATTCTTTTTTCCTCTGTTCTCTCTGCATTTGTTAAATATAATTCTTTGCTCCTTCTATGCTCATTGCTGAGCAGAATTGGTGTCTTTATATTCAGGAAAATGCGAACTGGTGAACATTGCCTTGTGTCATCTTTTGCTGTTTATTGCAGTTTTGTTTTCTTGCATCAAAAGTCCCAGCAACGTCAAGGAATCAAAAACTGTTGTTTACTAATTGGGTATACCACACATATGGTATGCCATAGAAGGTAAAAACCCTTGGTTTATAAGATTCTTGCATACAGAGCTTACATTTAGATGAAACTGCTAGCAAAGGTACCCAAAATATTCTATGTCCAGTTGATTACTCGTTTGTACTCCAGGTGGTGTCACTGCTGTGGATTATTCTTCAAGCATAGTTAATTTGTCCATTTTGTACTGTTTTATGGTAATCTGCAGGGCACCAGGAGAGTAGGAGGTGCAAGTTGCAAATTGGAGTTGTTGGTTTATCGAGAATATAACTTCTTCAAAAACATAGGCACGCTAAGCGTGCAGGAGTTATTTCTTCAATTGATTGGGTGGCTTGGGGTAGAACTGGGTGTTAGTCCTGTTGGGATGGTTTATTTCATGGGTTGAGCTATTTGTGCAAGGTGCATGTGCACAGTCCATCACTTATGTCCAGCATTGAACGCAAGTATTGTTCAGCTAGTACTTCATATATGACTGGGTTACTGCCCATTATCATACTACTTCATATTTGACAGAATTATGTGTGTTTAGGTGAACTTTTATCAGTGAGGACACTTTGTGATGCTTATTATAAAGAGCGTGCATCTCATTAGTGTTCAATCCTGGACATATCTGCAGTCCATCGCGCGGACCAAGAGCTACTTTTGGAAAAATAACTCAAAAACAATTTAAAAAGAAATTGTGCAAATGTTCTAAACATTAGGCCGCTTCCCGTGTAAATATGACTATGGTGAGCAACCGATCGCTCGAACCATACTGTTGAAGACAAAAAATACGTCAGTAATTTCTTCAAAAATAAACAGAAAAAAATATCTGGTAGTCACTTTTAAGGTTACCTTGATGTTTAACTATCCATCCCCTTCCATTCCAATCCGAAAGAAAACCGCTAAGTACATTAGAACATGGATTGAAAATTGTTGACAACATTTACCCTGATTTACCGTAAACATGATCACAAAATCGCAAACACGCCCACTAAAAAAGCCAAATTGACCCAGAAATTGCAAAGGAATGGCCAGATGGAACAAGAACAAAGTATTCTCAGATTTCTGAAATGGCTACATTATTTTCATCATCAATATAAAACAGAAACCTTTCTGCAAGCAAGAACGGATTTCTTTTGACAAACGCGAGAAACAAACAACTCTAGTAACCAGTGCATTTCGGCCAAACCACGTGACAATTTTGATTGGACTGGTACGCAACCGGAAGCAGAAACGTGCCCCAACTTGTGAGCATAACATCCTCAGTACCGATATTCCCACGGCCGTGCTAAAAATAGCTGTTGATGAAGTTGTGCGACACGCTTGACTACACACCCAAAAAGCTAGTTTTCTTTTCAGCCGTTGCTTTTTTTGTGACGAGCCCAAACAACGGCTGCAAAGGAGACTACCAAAAAGCTGGCTGTCTTTTTTATTTCTTTCAAGGGAATATTAAATACACTAAAAAGGTATTGCGTCAGCCATGGAATGCGCTGACGTTGAAGCTTTCACTTTCGTAACGTGAAAAACAAGATTATGTTAACTCTGCATGTTTATTTCGCCAGAAGCGACGGTCGTTAATTTGTTTGCAATTTTGCGACTATTTCTTGTCGGTTTAGCCAGTTGAAGTTAATCTTTTGGCTGTTTCATCAAAGCGAGTTCAGAGATCTGAAGAAAATAAATTAGGCCGATGTTAACACTTGCAAGCATTACGTCATTGGTACAGAAATAACCGCATTGCACTGCCGTACTACTAAAGATAGCCATCAACAATCGGAGGCGAAGCTTGAAATGCGAGACTCGCACAACGACTACTATACCTTCCTACGGCCCTCACTCGCCGCACAAATGATGATTTTCTCTTTCTGTGCCATCCAACTACATTGTCACAACAGCTGAGGGGAAATTTAATATTTGCAGAGCAGACAAAACGTGCCCTTGTAACATCATCACATTATGAGCTTTTCAAACGATCATACAATAAATAACTCATGACCGCTCATGTGAAGTCCTTCTATTTTTAAGCAGGAAACGTCGAACCTTCTCCGACCACATTCCAACCTCACGAAAATACCTATTATTTGGCAACTCTCGAACCCAAATAAACCCACATGCCTCAACCTATTACAACTACGTTATTCTCTGGTGGAAAAACCTTGAGAGATTTATGGTCGCTCGTGTTATTACTTGGCCAAAGCTCCTACTAATGCTATACTTTTAACCGAGAGAAAACAGTTTAAACACCGTGCGGTTAGAATCTCAAAGATTTCTCGTTTAATTTCTTTAACACTCGCCCTTACAAACAACCCACAGTGTGTCAGTTTGTTCTCATTTGGGGACCAAAACAAAACGTTTAGCACACACACAACACTGACATTAAAAATGGAAGTCACAACATTTAATTTATTCTCAATATACATATTTATTCTACTCAAAAACATCATATATTTTAAATAAAGTGGTCAACAAATACTATACCCATATTCTGTCATCAACTGAACTAGTTGATTCCGTAAACCAAGAGAATCACCTTCACCACCATGAAATTTCCAAACACTTTTCAGTTTAAGAACCCACACACAATGTTCTCACCCAAAGCTACATAAAAATCAAGAACTGGAATAGAGACTTCATACCAACACGGCCCAATAAGGTCGAATCTGTAGCAAAACAAAGATGGCCGTACCTTGAACCCAAAACAAATATTCATAAAAACGATCCATATATACAAGCCGCAATTTCATTGGTCCTTGATAGAATCCCAAATCTGATTGGTGTGAAATACATACATGAATGATCCACCCAACCATCCATCCATCCATCCACCCACTTAATGGTAGTAACGAAAACGAAGACCCCGAAAACGAAGACCAAAGACCTAAGACCCATACAAAAACAAAGACCCATACGAAAACGAAGCCCCTTTACGAAAACGAAGACCCATACGAAAACGAAGACCCATATGAAATCAGTGAGAATTTTTCGACAAATGGAAGATTACAAAAATTTCAACACGTAAACAGAATGGAAAGATGCCGTTCCTTTTTAAAATTCCATTCTGATAGCACTGCGGGAGCCTAGGTCACAAAAAAAAACATGGCGATCGATGGTGAAACTTTTAATAGAAGTTAGACATTTTAGTGTGTAGTATCGCTGTAAATTTTTAAGCCAAAAATGATGAATAAAAATTTACGATACTACTACACACTAAAATGTCTAATAAGAGATTTATCATCCAACGTTTTCGTCTCCCCACTATTCTGACTTGCCAAGGATTAATCTTTTGGTCGGGGAAATGAGACAAGTGCAAATATTGTGTGATATTTGTACTCGTTTCGCGCGATATTTGTACTCTACGAAGCAGTGTTGGATAAGAATATTATTGAAGCTGAGAACATATTGATCAAGTTTCATTGAAATCCTACAAATATTTGTCTTAAATTTTGAAGTGTCGTGTTTTTGAAGCGCTAAAACGTTTCAGTTTAAAGCAGTGAGTACGCCTCGCTATATGAGTAAAATAATGAATGAAATGTCATTATTGATATGACTACACAAAAGAAGCCTTAACAAAACCTTTATTTACTAAATTTAGAAAATCTATCATTCATTTAATAACCCAAACTGAAACAAACAACTCTAAGTTAAACTAGATAACCTCAAAAACTGATGAGATCTATACGCTATGTAGCCCTGTTTGGCAAATATACGACACTACTGGCTGTTTAGTACTGTTTGTTCATTGGGTTAATTCAATGACTTGTGCAGATCCTAACCGTGCAGTACAGTACAGTTCAAACAGATTTGCCCAGTTTGTATTCTTACTGGCTGATCCATCCCTATAACTATTGACTTTGCAGTTTCGATCCAAAAAACCTGTGAAGAAAATGAAATGTACTCGATCAGAATTGGTACAGGATATTTGTGAAAAATAATGGGACACGGGATATTTAAACAAGAGGTTCGAGGATATCGAACATAAACGTTGGAACAACCACCGGAATTAACTGGATAAGGGATATTTATTCCAAAAATTAATGGGATACAGGATACTCAGACCCCCCCCCCTAATATCATGGCCTCCAAAGGTAGTGAAACCGAGATCATTGGCATTGTTGGAGAGCATTCCAGCACAGCCCCCCCTCTCCCAGGCTCCTCCCCCCCCACCATCCGCACCCTTATACGCGGCAGTAAAGTAAGAAAGCACGCTCAGTCTGCTTCAATATTGTTCTGTCATTATTATTAATGTCACGCAACTCTGTGTAATGCTGGCTTTACCCGGGTCTTCGTTTTCGTACGGGTCTTTGTTTTCGTGAGGGTCTTCATTTTCATACGGGTCTTCGTTTTCGTATGGGTCTTAGGTCTTCGGTCTTCGTTTGTGGGGTCTTCGTTTTCGTTACTACCCCCACTTAATAGCCAAATACGGCTTCCCGCCGACTAAGAGTCATTTTTTTGAAAAAAAATAACTTAAAAATTCACTGCCTTATAAAAATAACATTTCTGTTTTGTGACTAGGAACATACAAAAAGACTGGAAGATATAGTACAGACCTCCAGCCTCCAGCCTCCTGGAAAACATGTCTGGGATCTTTTAAGCATATATCAATGTGGCCTGAATTGTTCCATCAAGCCTTTAATACTATTAAATCACAGATTCTCAGAAGACTTTTAATTTCAATTTTCCTGCATTTTCTTCAAAAGTGTCAATTTTCCCTTACTCAAAATTAATTCTTTGACTTAATGTCTAATGTCCGAAGCTTCATGCTATATATCCCCATTATAAGGATCTTCATCTTCATCTTCGTCCTCCACTGAGTCTATAGTGCCTGGATCTTCAGCAAATATACTGATGTTGTGAAGGACACAGCAAGCCAAGTGAGGGGAATGCTACTTGTCTTTTCCTCCATTGCTTTATAGACACCTCTACTGACCTTTTAAAATTCCGTAGGCTTTTCTATAACAACCCTGGCCTTACTGAGGGCATGATTGTACTGCTTGAAAGGTTTCATTAACCAGGTTGATAAGGGATAAGCCCCCAACCAGCAAAGGACCAACTTGACAAGCCCCAATTTGTTTCTACCTGATAAACACTGACAACTGGAGGATTATTTGTCCATGCTGCTTTACATCCCAAATAAATAAAATAAAATAAATAAATCACTTTATTTAAGTGTCAAATGTATTTAGCACTGGTGTGCTAATTGGGGACACTGTGTACTCCAGATCGAATTGGAATTTGGAAGTGTTAGTTTTTATGGAGGGAGGAAAACCGGAGAACCCGGAGAAAAACCCTCGGAGCAAGGACGAGAACCAACAACAAACTCAACCCACATATGGTTCCGGGCCAGAATCGAACCCGGGCCACATTGGTGTGGCGAGCGCTCTCACCACTGCGCCACCCCTGCTCCCCTGAAGTGGCAAAAAGAGCAAGGATTTCTCTGTTGAGCCAGCATGTACATCACTTTCCAACAGGACATGGACTTTGGCAAGGCACACAACAATGCAATGGAGAAAGGACTCCGCAAGTACCATTCTTAAAGTCTCCTCAACGTTGATTCTGATGGTAGCAAGTGCCTGCGAGAGCACTTAATTGACTGCACTGTAGCAGAACTCAGATGCCAAGTTCCCAGGCGACACTCACCTCCTTGGAGATGGTGGATATCCACTAACAAGGTACTAAAAAATGAATTATTGTTACAACTTCAACGTTTATCAAATTGTGGGAGACTTCACTGATTCAAAATTAATTAATGCAAATGGGCTTTGTCTTAACCTACCTTTGACATTTATCAAAGCCAATACCTGTCCAGTTATTTACAACATTATGATATCACCTGTCAGTTAGCATAAAGTCAAATGGCCTGTAACTTTGGTACACATTTTGGTTTCTGTAGTGTTAGTAGTCAGCCTTTACCATTTTCAATGTCATAGAAATTATGAAAGTTTTGTGGTGAAGCAATTATTTTTGTGCTGTTGTTATTTGTTTTACTGGAAGTCTGTTTAATTACCTTTAGCAGTTTCAGAGTGATCTCTTTCATTAGACACATTCCGTATAAAATATTGTACCAAAACTCTTGTATGTAAACAAAAGCAAAGGCATACCCTGACCTCAGATGCAATAATTTTGCAACTGATTATGGGGCAGTTGGATTGACTGCTGGTAAAAATGTACTATTTTACACTTCATTTTATATTTATACATAATTATCAGATACTGAGGCCATTTTGGTGGGTGCATGCTAAAAGGAGGGAAAAGGGATTTTAACTTAGGCTTTTAAACCAAATAAGTTTGTGATCTGTGTGTCGCCTATGATTTTGCTGATGTTTAGAAGGCTTTGCTTAATCCTACCAAATTAAAGGTTGTGCTTTTTCAGAAGTTCTTTCCAAAAAGGAGAATTTTATGTATCTGATGTGCACATAAATGACCATACATGTACATCAACGTCCCTCCCTTCACCCTTTATCAACAATAATGCCATAGATGTGTTATTGACATGTTTTTTGAACTTTACTCAGATGGCTCATGGTCCCCTAAAGAGATAATGGGCACTTGACACGGCAACAGATTCGATTTAATGGAGCTCTGTCTACCCAACGCCAAGTCATTGAACGTGCAATTGGGCTCCTGAAAGGGCGATGGCGAAAACTACAATACCTAAACCTACTCAGTGTAAAGCACATGACCATTCAGATCATGGCAGCCTGTGTTTTGCACAATTTTTGCCTTGTTCATGACGATTTTGACGAGGGGTACTTCCTTGATGGTGATGATGATGATGATGATGAGGGGAATGTTGATCACTCCCTACTAAATGGAAGAGTTTGCAAGCTGGCAGAGCAGAAGAGAGCTCACATTGCAAATCTTTTGCCACAACCTGTAATGACTACATCCCAAAAAATGCATTTGTACTTAAGGTGGCCTGCGGCTATTTTTTGGGAACGGAGGTGCTCTTTTCTATATTGAGTTTTGGGCATGTAAACCTCAACCGATTTTTCTGATTTTTGGCAATCGAAATAACAAATGTTCAAATTTTATAAAGCTTTGAACCTTGGGGCGAACAAAATAAACGAACATGAGATATTAGCGTTTTTAAAAAAATCAATTTATGAAAAAAACGAGAATATTTTCCAAACGCGACGATAGATTTTTTTCTAATTAATGTCAACAAGTTCAAATTATCCAAGTTTTAATGTGAGCAAGTTTCAACGAAATCGGCTGGGTAGAAATTTCTGCACAGTTGACTATTGAATTTTTGCTTCAAAATATTATGCTTGTGTATAATTGGGAGCTGTTACAACAACGTTTAAGTAATGCTCAGATCCAATGGATTATTTCTTTTGTATTCAAGTTAGCTTTTGATAATAGTTTTTAATTCTTAGGTATTTTTTCGTTTTATTGTATATAGTCTTATTAAGTATTTTTAATCTTAGTTAGGACCTTTCTGAAAACCACTGTATGGTGAATGAAGGCTTCCTAATAAAAGATTATTATTATTATTATTATTATTTGAAAGCTTAATTTCTACCCGGCCGATTTCGTTGAAACTTGCTCACATTCAAACTTAGATAATTTGAACTTGTTGACATTAATTAGAAAAAAATCTATCGTCGCGTTTGGAAAATATTTGTTTTTTTTTATAAATTGATTTTTTTAAAAACGCTAATACCTCGTGTTCGTTTATTTTGTCCGCCCTAAAGTTCAAAGCTTTGTAAAATTTGAACATTTGTTATTTCGATTGCCAAAAATCACAGAAATCGGTTAACGTTTACATGCCGAAAACTTGATTTAGAAAAGAGCACCTCTTTTAAATTTTACAAATTTTAATCCATTATGAACAGCAGAACTTCATGTTATTGCAACATTTAGTTCCAAGAATTTACGGCCACCATTAATGAACCTTGTTCCAAGGTTTGGTTGCGAATGGGAGAAAGTAACATGAGAGTCTCAAAAATACCTCACTGTTGAAATTATAATATAATAACAATGTCAAGTAGACTTCACTCATATGAAAGGACTTAACACATGAGAATTGTTTTCACGCTGTCAATGTGTAGTTGCGCACACTGCGGTCAGCGGTTATGACATTTAGGATAGGTCCCGTATGTAAAGCACATGGTTAGTTTTCGCTCGCGTGTGAAGTTTGGACCGCCATTAGTACAGTTGTTGTTCTTATTCGATGTAATTTCTACGGATTGAAGCATTACAGTATTATTCTTGTCAACTCTGCCTACACTCTTTAATTACGACTCGTGTCTACGCGACAAACAATAAGTATTGAAAATCATGCAAAAAGGAACAAAAACTTTGGACTTGTTCTTCATGCAATTTTCTATGCGGATTGTTATTATAATTTAAACCCGTGACGTATTTTTGAGCCTTTGACATCACTTTCTCCCATTTGCAACCAAGCCGTGGAACAAGATTGATTAATGGCAGTAGTAAATTTTTGGCATTAAATGTTAAAATAAAATGACTTCTGATGTTTGCAATGGATTGAAATTTGGCAAGATGGATAAGAAAGTCTAAATGTACACAAAAATGTAAAAGATGAAAATCAAAAATTTGATGACAGGGACACTTTAAATCAATTTTTTATTCATCTTGTATGTTGAAACTGAAAAATAGTTAGAATAAGTAGTGGGGTGTAACACTGTAAATATCAATCCAGCATTTTGAGTAAGGCAGTAAAAGTTCTGGCCTGAGACAGTACTCATAGTTATAGCAAGTGCAGATGTTTGAATTAAGAGAATAATTATGAGCTGAAATGAACTTTCTCTGAGTCAGTAAATTGTAAAAAAAATATTTATTAACACAACTGAATGTAGTTTGCATAATGCATGTGACTCAAAATAAAAAGAATACTTGTCCAAATACTTGTGATAGGTTTTGTTTTTTCTGTATTCAACATGGCAGAAAGTCATTTAGAGCCTTGTGCCCAAATACTAATCAGCACCTAAATTCTCTGTGTAGATCAAACATAAAGGTCATGTCAGAAAAAAGTGAACAGTGAGAGCCATTGTACCAGACACAATGCACTGTGCACAATTTTTATGTTGATATTGGGTCTTCAAGGGTTATTTAGAACTCTAAAAAAAATATTTGAATTTTTAATCCTTCATTTTCCCATGTATTTAATCAAAACCTCTATTAGAAATTGCATAACCGGTAAGCTTTCGCACCCTTGTGCGAAAGCAATGAAAAAGGATGACGTTTGCAGGCGAGATATACCTTGAAATTATTCATACTGCTGTTCTCGTTGTGGATCTGTACGTAAATATGATAAAAATCCACAAAGCACTAGATTCATCTGTAAGTATATTTATTAAGTGTATGAATTATATATGTATAAGCTTACACCAAAACTCTACTAATGTTAACACGTCAAACATCTCGAAAATTGTTTATAAAATACTTGTTTGAAATTTTCAAAGCATCAGATAACAAGGTCATAAGTTGTAGTTAATAAATATTAGATAGGAACTTGAAAAGAATCGTTTTATTTACACTGACTCATAATCTGTAGGAACTTGTCGTAAAATTCCTTTCGTTCTTCTTTAATCTCTTTCATCAACTCCGTCTTTTCCCTCTCACTTTCCTCTCTTTGTTCTGCATATTGTGATAAAATGGAAAGCATCTCTGCTGCTGAAGATTTTGATTTGAGGATCTGGACGTAAATATGATAAAAATCAACAAAGCACTAAATTCATCTGTAAGTATATTTATTCAGTGTATGAATTATATATGTATAAGCTTACACCAAAACTCTACTAATGTTAACACGTCAAACATCTCGAAAATTGTTTATAAAATACTTGTTTGAAATTTTCAAAGCATCGGATAACAAGGTCATAAGTTGTATTTAATAAATATTAGATAGGAACTTGAAAACGATCGTTTTATTTACGCTGACTCATAATCTGTAGGAACTTGTCGTAAAATTCCTTTCGTTCTTCTTTAATTTCTTTCATCAACTCTGTCTTTTCCCTCTCGCTTTCCTCTCTTTGTTCTGCATATTGTGATAAAAAGGAAAGCATCTCTGCTGCTGAAGATTTTGATTTCCTTTTCCTCTTTCGTCGTTTGCCGCCATGGGCACCTTCTTTGCCTTTTCGTTTCGTTGCTCCAGTTTCGTTATCTTCAGTTTCCTCTGCAGAGTCATCGTCGTCTGCAGTATCAGCAATATCTGCAGTGCTGCTGCTGCTGCTGCTGCTTTCGATTGTGAACTTTGGGTCGTACATTGGGTTTTCCACCGATACAGGATTCTATTTCATCAAAGTACTTCCATGTTTTCTTTCGGCGCCGGTGGTGTTGTTGTGGTCCATTATCTTCTTGTTGGCAGCTTCCAGCTTTAGCCACTTGCGACAACACTGCTCCCCCGTCACCTTCACGTCGGTGCAAATAGTGTTAAACTCACTAGCAATTCTGTTAAAGATTTCCTTTTTCGTATGTTTGCCTTTTCCAAATTCTTGCTTCTGCTTTTCCCAGCAAGATATAAGTAGTTTTACATGAGAATCCTCCCAGCGTTCTAGTGACGAACCTGTGAAAAAGCACATTGAAACTGCTGAAATTAAAATAATTTAATAGGATAATAGTATGGAATAATGGTAAACAGATTAAATAGTGTTCTGAAGAAAGCTTTGTATAAGCAATCCCCTGGGTCCCCCTCCTAAGTAGGAGTTTTTGCACGCATGCGCAATAAATAGTTGTTCGACCATGAGGGAGTTGTCGGCCATGTTGACTGAATTTTATTTTACTGAACCCCGAACCTTTGGAAATACGGAACATAACTGGTAGCAGAGCGAGGTTCGTGGAGAGATTTGTTCGACATGGAACGACTAAAGAAAGAGAAAATGCGAGCGAAGTGCAAGTACACCAGAACGAAAAACAAGCTGATGATGGTGATGGAAGGAGTGTTGTCGTCAAAAATGCAAGTTATGGAGAGTTTGGATGTATTTTCGGGCGCTTATGAGGACGTGCTTTGAGCCTGTGAGAATTTAGGAAAGTGTTACTAAGATATGAAAGACTCTGGAAATCTCAGTGCCCTTTCGAACGAACTGGAAGCAATTGAGGAGGATTTCACAGAACTTGAAGGACTTGTGAGAGGATACTTGAGTAACGCAAGCAATTCATCGGTCAAGGAGCGAACGGAGCAGCTGAAGGAAGAAGTATCCAAGCGAGAAGTAGAGCTTAGTCGAATTGAACAAGAAATCGAGCGAACGTATGCGGAATGCAAGAGACAACTCGGACAGAAACTTCGTGGCGAGAGACTTCCAATAGAACCAGACCAAGAAGTGCGGGAAACTGACCACAGTGGCGGCCGCGAACAAGACCCAAAGAGGAAATCGAGAGAATTAAACGAGTGCCTGTCGTCCAAGGAGCCGATAAATGAACAAAATTCTGGTGTTCAAAAACAGCCTGTTGTGTCTTCGTCTACACATGTGCCAATTATTTTGACTGCTGTTGGAGAGAAGTCCGGACTGTCTCCGCTTTCGATGGGCGGAGTTGTTTATTCTTCTACTCCATTTACCCCGTTTTATCCTCCGTGTTCAGTGCCATCTACATCTATGCCCGGTTTGGTTGAGCAGCACCTTCAGACTCAGCAGCCAACTTCAGTTTTACCTGTTATTTCGGTTGGAAACCTTGTGAATCGGTCGGATTATTTACCGTTTACCGCAGTAACTGCGTCCTCACCGAGTACTATGCCTTATGTTTCATCAGTAACACAGCAATTACCTATCAGTCGAGGCCAAACTCACTTTATGCCCACTGGGAACAGTCAACAGCTTACGTCCTCAATTTCAGACCAGATCAGCACTGACTCTGCTTTACTCAAAAGAGTTACCATTCCGAAGTTCTTGGGCCAAAAGAAGAACTATGAAACATGGAAAGCGGCGTTTTATTCCTGTGTAGATCGCACCAAAGCATCACCCGAGTACAAGTTGTTAAGGTTACGTGAATGCCTTCAAGGGGAAGCCCTCAAAGTAATCGAGAATTTAGGCCATTCTGCTGCTGCCTATGAAGCTGCAAAGTCTCGACTAGAGCAGAAGTATGGAAGGAAACATAGAGCTCTCACCCTTCGCCTTGAAGAACTGGATGCCTTTAAGCCAATAAGAGAGGACAATGAGAAAGACCTGGAGAGATTTTCAGAGCTGCTTGATGGAATTGTTGTGAACTTGAAGGATGCTAACCAGGAAGCCGAGCTAGGAAATGGATCATTGTACATCACTCTTCAACGGAAGTTCAACAAAGGCCTTCTCTCTAAGTACAAAGAGTGGGTTAATGACAGTCATCGTGTCGAGAATGTAGGAACACTGAGAGAGTTTATTGACAGAGAGTCCGAGTTTTTGACCACAGCTTCTGAGACCATAACAGGTGTCCTCAGTGGGTCCAAGAGAGAGAGGACCTTCCTAGCTGAAGTAGATCCCGAACCCAAGAAGAAACAGGGGAACAAGTGCAAGTTGTGAAAAGGATCCCATGGGATGTGGAACTGTGAGAACTTTAAGAAGATGTCTGTTGATATGAGGTGGAATGCCGCTAAGGAGCAGAAATTGTGTTTCAGATGCCTCAGTAATGGACACCGCGGAGAAGCATGCCCTCGGAGCAGAGTTTGTGGGTTAAATGGATGTCGCTCTCACCATCACCGGATGCTTCATGAAGATCCAAAGAAAGAAGAGAAGACCGAAGCAGCAAATGTAGCGGGCTCAAGCCAAGTTGATTCATCAAGTACATTGCAAATTGGTGCTACCATGGAAGGGGAGTCTGAAGAGAGAACCCACTCTACTACTACAGGAACTGGAGCAGTGCGTTCTTCAGGGTTCGTAGCCTTGAGAACAGTTCCCGTCTATGTAACTAACGATCATCGGAGAATCAAGGTGAATGCCCTTCTTGACGACGGAAGCAGTAGGACTTACTTAAATAGTGACATTGCAGCAGAACTTGGTCTCGAAGGTAGACCACATGAACTAACAGTTAACGTATTGAATGACAATCAGGAAAAGTTGGCCACCTCAGTTGTGGAAAAGTGTCCAAACTAGCCTCAGCCTATACAGCCGAGAGAGTGACTGGAAGCATGCAAGTGGTGGACTGGAGTAGACATAAGCACAAGTGGAAGCACCTAAAGGGCATCAAGTTCCCTCAGGTTGGACCAAGACCGATTGTTGATCTCCTTATTGGTGTGGACCAGGCAGACTTGTTGTACTCGCTGGAGGATGTCAAGGGAATGGCGGGAGAGCCCATAGCAAGACTGACTCCACTTGGCTGGACATGTATTGGGAACCCAGAAATCTCCACGGAAGTAGTTCAGACAAATTTTACATTTTTTCTGAATGACATGCATGAATTGAACAGTCTTGTTCGCCGTTACTGGGACATTGATGAACCTAAAGAAACTCTGGTTGTCAGACCGGATGAGAAGTTTGCAAGGGACACTGTTGCTAAGTCCTTGACCTTCACTGATGGCCACTATGTTGTTGGCATGCCTTGGAAACAGGATCGACCATCTTTGCCTGACAATTACAGCATGGCATTGAGTCGCCTGCAGTGTTATACAGCGCACGATTTGGGGAGATGTGAATTAGTACACTGAATTTGTGATCACATCATAAATCACTTACTTTACCCAGTTGTAAATATACCATGTCTTGTAATATAAGTCCGCAGGATATCCAAGGTATAAACCAATAATCATATTCTCTTCATTACAGCCTGGGGACACCGGCAATAAGCCAACAGAAAAGGCCTCTTCATTACACAGTCAGGTGGGACCACAAAGCATCGCAAGAGATCGCAAAGCCTCACAACAGATCACAAAGCATCACAACAACGGATCACAAAGCTTCACAACAGATCACAAAGCATCACAACAGATCGCAAAGCCTCACAACAGATCACAAAGCTTCACAACAGATCACAAAGCCTCACAACTGATCACAAAGCATCACAACAGATCGCAAAGCATCACAACAGATCGCAAAGCCTCAAAACAGATCACAAAGCTTCACAACAGATCACAAAGCATCACAACAGATCACAAAGCTTCAAAACAGATCACAAAGCAGATCACAACAGATCACAAAGCATCACAACAGATCACAACGCTTCACAACTGATCACAAAGCATCACAACAGATCTCAAAGCATCACAACAGATCACAAAGCTTCACAACAGATCACAAAGCATCACAACATATCACAAAGCATCACAACAGATCACAAAGCCTCACAACTGATCACAAAGCATCACAACAGATCACAAAGCTTGACAACTGATCACAAAGCATCACAACAGATCACAAAGCATCACAACAGATCACAAAGCATCACAACAGATCACAAAGCATGACAACAGATCACAAAGCATCACAACAGATCACAAAGCATCACAACAGATCACAAAGCTTCAAAACAGATCACAAAGCAGATCACAACAGATCACAAAGCATCACAACAGATCACAAAGCATCACAACAGATCACAAAGCATCACAACAGATCACAAAGCATCACAAAGCATCACAACAGATCACAACAGATCACAAAGCATCACAACAGATCACAAAGCATCACAACAGATCACAAAGCTTCAAAACAGATCACAAAGCAGATCACAACAGATCACAAAGCATCACAACAGATCACAAAGCATCACAACAGATCACAAAGCATCACAACAGATCACAAAGCATCACAACAGATCACAAAGCCTCACAACTGATCACAAAGCATCACAACAGATCACAAAGCTTGACAACTGATCACAAAGCATCACAACAGATCACAAAGCATCACAACAGATCACAAAGCTTGACAACAGATCACAAAGCATCACAACAGATCACAAAGCATCACAACAGATCACAAAGCTTCAAAACAGATCACAAAGCAGATCACAACAGATCACAAAGCATCACAACAGATCACAAAGCATCACAACAGATCACAAAGCATCACAAAGCATCACAAAGCATCACAACAGATCACAAAGCATCACAACAGATCACAAAGCATCACAACAGATCACAAAGCTTCAAAACAGATCACAAAGCAGATCACAACAGATCACAAAGCATCACAACAGATCACAAAGCATCACAACTGATCACAAAGCATCACAACAGATCACAAAGCATCACAACAGATCACAAAGCCTCACAACTGATCACAAAGCATCACAACAGATCACAAAGCTTGACAACTGATCACAAAGCATCACAACAGATCACAAAGCATCACAACAGATCACAAAGCATCACAACAGATCACAAAGCATCACAACAGATCAGAAAGCCTCACAACAGATCACAAAGCAACACAAGAGATCACAAGAGATCACAAAGCATCACAAGTGATCACAAAGCATCACAAAGCATCATAACAGATCACAAAGCATCAGAAAGCATCATAAGAGATCGGAGTTAGTAAAACTTAGAAAAGGTAATCATAAATTATTGATCGAAACTGGCGGATATGATCAAATACCAGACCAAGGGATAATAGACTCTGCCCTTCGTATGGATCAAACTAAATTGAAGTTGAATTTCATTTACTTTTCCATTGTACCTAATACTGTACTTTTAGAGATGAATTTTGCAAAAAAAATAGAGAATCAAATACAAAACATAACACAATTAACTCTTATGCAAGCCACCAAAAAATTAATGAATTGTGATAATTATTATTTAAATACCCAACTGATGAAGTTCATTTTGAGATGCTTATCTTTACGAAATAATCTATCGAATGAAAGTGGTGTAACACACGTAACTGCTTTTTGCTTTTTTTTTCCTATTACATGATTATAATTGTTATAAGTTTCACTTTAGTTAAGTTTTACGCTTGCCAAGATGGCCGACGGACGCGTTCTACGAGCTGCGTAAATTTCGCTCTGGGGAAGCCCAGATAAGCTTCGACATTCGAAGAAAAAGTGCCGCCGAAAACTGAAGTAACAAGAGCCGAATATGGAAAATTCCATGCGTGCTTTTTTAGCCTCTTGATGTCGAAACGACAGGTTCGCTCGCCCAGTTGTTTAGAAAACCGGTCGCCGAAGAGAAATAGACTAAAGAGCCAAGAAAACATTGAGATGAGTACGAGCAACGAGTCGGAAGATCCAATCTCTTTGAAGATCATTATGGACAAGCTTAACTCCATTGAAACGCGAATGGAAGATAATTTTACACAGATGCATTCACAAATGGCCGAACTGAGGTGCGAGTTCAAGCAACAAATTGATGGTGTCAAAGTCAATATTAAAGAGATCGAAAAATCCCTCGAAAACGCGTGGGCAGTGATCGAAGACGTCCAGCAGGAGGCGAAAACGAATAAAGATTCAAAAAGATCTCACCAGGACATGCTGGACAAACATACAACGACCATCCAAGATCTCCAAGCTGAGGTGAGAAAAATTCGTGCTGAAAACGATCAACTGCGGCCATCACTCAAAGAAACCCAAGAAAAACTTGTTGCTTTAGAAAACTACACCAGAAGAGAAAACCTGAGATTCATGAACATCCCCGAAGCAAAAGATGAAAATTGTTGGGACATAGTTTATGATATAATTGAAAACGAGCTAAAGATCAGCACTGAAGATATTAGGTTTCATGCCGTACATCGTGTCGGAAAACCAGCTTCCCAAAATGATCAAGACAACACTACGCCACCGCGTCCGCGACCGATTATCGCCAGGTTCGTCAGCCGACAACACACAGAGCAAGTGCTATCAGTCAAAAATCGGCTAAAAAGATCTGATAGGTATAAAAATGCCTACATCACCAATGATTATGCTCGAGCGATACAAGAGGAAAGAAGGTCTTTAATTAAAGCAATGTTTATCACAAAAGAAAAGGGACGAGAAGCTAAAGTCATCAACCGAAGCCTGTTTATTGACAACCAAATGTATGACATCAATTCTATTCCGGTCGAATTTAGACCAGTTGTTGTTTGAAATCCGTAACAATCAAGGTATGTGTGTTTTTCCCTTTTCTCTCGCTGCACGGCGAAAGATTCCATACAGCAAATCGAAGTCGCTGGGCATTCCCTGGACTTCCAACCTCCGCGAAGCAAATGTACGTAAATGTATTTATGTTTATGTGTAAGTTTTTTAGGGCTGCATGTTTTCTGTTATTTAGCGATGTATTATGTACCAATTTAATTTCTGGATGTTTCTATTTACCTACACTGTGTTCCTCGGATCACTCAGCTCAGAGTTATTACAATATTTTACGCGTTCAAAGTTGCACAAGGTAATTGCTCTGTACTGACTTTAAACGTAAGAGGGCTCAGGAATCAGATAAAAAGAAGGAGCATCTTTAGTTATCTCAAAGACCAAAACTGCCAGTTTTATTTTCTGCAGGAAACTTATTCCGAGCCAAACGATGAAAAAATTTGGAGAAGTGAGTGGGGTGGTGACATTTTCTTTTCGCACGGTTCTACTCACAGCAAAGGGGTCTGTATTCTCATTAACCCTTCTCTCAGCCTAAAATCACCAATCGAAAAGTCCAGCAAGGATCAAGAGGGAAGAATTGTTTCAATCAATCTAACCCTTGAAACAGTCATTATTTCGCTGTGCAACGTCTATGCACCGAACGATTCACAACAACAACAAGCGTTTTTGCATAATCTGAACGAATATTTAATGCATAACACGAATATAGAAAATCTAATTATAGGTGGAGACTGGAATGTCACACTGCAATCACTTGACAAAAAAGGCGGCACCCCATGGAAAGCATCGGCTTATAGGGACAGCCTAATTTCAATGATGGAAGAATTAGAACTAATTGACGTGTTTAGAAAACAATACTCGAGTAAGCTGTGCTTTTCTTATGAATCAAAAGCGTTGAAAGTAAGTTCAAGAATAGATTTTTTCTTGGTTGCACGACCTTTGACCAACTGGGTTTTGAATATTGAAACCAAGGCCTCCAACGCGCCAGATCACAAAGCAATAAAACTCACTCTGAAACTTCTAGAAGAGAAGCGAGGACCCGGATTATGGAAGTTCAATAATTCGCTTGTTGAAGATGAAGAATACGTAAAACTAATAAAAGAAAATTATCCTATTATAGGTGAAAGATACCGAGAACTGGAAGATAAAAGATTAAGATGGGAGCTCATTAAAATGGAAATAAGAGGCCTTACTATTGCTTACTCGAAGCAACGCAAAAACGAATCAGACCTTCAAATCCGTCTAGATGTGCTAGACAAACAGATCGCTGATAGCACTGATCCAGAGCTTAAGAACAATGCATTAAGCGAAAAAGAAATCTTAAAACAAAAACTTCACCTCTTATACGAGAGAAAAGCGAACGGTTTAATACTGCGATCAAAAGCAAGATGGACCGAAAAGGGTGAAAAACCAACCAAATACTTCTTTAATTTGGAAAAGAGAAATTACACCAGAAGAAGGATCTCAGAATTAGAACTTTCGGACGGGAAACCTTCATGTAAAGAGGATGAAATATTGAAGGAAATAGAAAACTTTTATAAAAAACTTTACACATCCAAAGGTAATATTGAGGACAATCGGTTCGAAAATTTCGTTAGAAACTTAGAATTACCTAAGCTGCGAGAATTAGACAAAGAGGACCTAGAGGGTGAAATTACCATGGATGAATGCAAAGAGGTTCTGAAGACGTTTTCTAGCGGAAAATCGCCTGGAGAGGATGGTTTCACCTGGGAATTTTACAATTGTTTCTTCGATTTATTGGGCGAGGATTTAATCAATTGCTATAATGCAGCATATAAAAATGGTGAAATGTCGATCTCCCAGCGCAGAGGCGTTATCACTCTTATACCGAAAGAAGACTCGAATTTACTTAACCTTGCAAATTGGAGGCCGATCACTTTACTAAATTTAGACTACAAAATCGCGTCAAAAGCCATAGCCAAAAGGATAGAAAAAGTACTGACATCTCTTATCAATTCAGATCAAACTGGATTTATAAAGGGAAGATACATCGGTCAAAATGTTAGGTTGCTTAACGACATCCTAGAGCAAACAGAAATCCAGAACATCCCTGGGATACTCCTCCAACTGGACTTTCGGAAGGCATTTGATACCATTGAATGGGAATTCATACAGAAGACGCTCGCTCTTTTTAATTTCGGTGAGAGTATTCAACGATGGATCTTCACTTTTTACACTAATCCGGAGAGCTCTGTTTTGAATAACGGTTTTTGTACCAATTCCTTTAAACTGTCAAGAGGAGTGAGGCAAGGTTGCCCCCTGTCTCCTTATCTATTTATTTTGTCGGTGGAATTATTAGCATGCAAGATAAGACAAGATAAAGAAATACAGGGGATCCAAATTTTCAAAAAAGAAATCAAAATAAGCCAGTTCGCCGACGACACTTCACTATTATGCAACTCATGTAAATCGGTTCAAAGAGCGATCCAAGTGTTAAATGACTTCGGTGACGTTTCCGGTCTGCGACTAAATCCATCTAAAACTAAAGCTCTGTGGCTGGGGCCTTGGAGACACATCGAAGACGAGCCTTTTGGATTCCAGTGGCCAAAAGACCCAATTAGAGCGTTAGGTATATTTATATCTTACCATCAAAAACAAAATGAGAGAAAGAACTTTAAAGCGAAAATAGACAAGTTAAGTACTATTCTCGACCTTTGGCAGTCCAGGAGTCTGACCTTATTCGGCAGATGTCTTATAGCTAAAAGTCTCGGAATTTCACAACTAGTGCATTCCATTTCGATTCTTGACACACCTCCGGAATATATTAAAGATATTAACTCCCTTATCTTTAGGTTTATTTGGAAAAAAAAGCAAGATAAAATAAAACGTAAAGTAATGGTCCTTGATTACATGAACGGAGGTCTGCGTGCACCCAGTATTGAGGTTATGGCCAAATCACTTAGACTAGCATGGATCTCAAGACTGTTAAAAAATGAGCAATCATGTGACGAATCCTGGAAAGTAATTCCTAACTACTTCTTGGACAAATACGGCGGTCTTAATTTTTTGTTGAGATGCAATTACAATGAAAAATTTCTAAAGCGTACCACGTTACCTCTATTCTATAAGTCTATTTTACAGTATTTTGCAGAACTTAAAGCAGCCCACAAATGTATGAATGGGCAAGAATTAGTGTTATTCAACAACAAAGAAATTTTAATTGAAAATCAAACCATATTTTACGAAGACTGGTTCCAAAAAGGAATTTTCCTCATACAGGATCTTTTAAAAGACAATGGCAAATTTTTTACCTATCCGGAATTTGTCCAAAAGTACGAGGTTAAATGCAATTTTCTAATTTATATGCAAGTGGTCTCAGCAATCCCAAAAGAGCTTGTCAAAAAGGCAATGGAAAAACCACTAGACAAAAGCACCTTTTTAGCCGAAGATGTTTTCCAACTCTCGCCAAATACTGTAATAAACCTACTCAAAATGAAGAACAAAGATTACTACTGGTTTTTAATTAACAAAGACAATCAAGAGATAAAGGCTGAAGTGAAATGGTCTCGAGACTTACAGTTGGAAGAGGTTAGCTTAGATGATCTGTTCAGCCGTGTTAAAAATGTTTGCAAAGAAAACAAACTGAAAGAATTTTACTTCAAACTTATTCATAGAATAGTAGTTACCAAAAAAGAACTTTCTTTCTTCGGTATAGAAGACGACATGTTTTGTATATTTTGTCAAGAACCCGACTCAATAAGTCACACTTTCTTAAATTGCAAGTGGTCAACTCAGTTCTATTCAGAGGTTATTAAGTGGTTTAACAAAGAAAATGTCACCTCCTTCTCGCCAAGCCCCGTAGAAATACTGTTCGGAAAAAAATCAAATAATTACTCTCAAGGCTCGTATAAATTGTTAATGAAATTCAATTATACACTCCTATTTGCCAAATACTACCTATATACACAAAAGCTACTTAAAAAAGAAAAAAATATGAAAGAGTATGTAAGGAAACTCACTTTTAAATATCAAATTGAGAAGCTACCTTGACATGCAACAACGCTGTTCTCTGGCCCTCTACACTACTCTTATTCTAAGTTAAAAGAAGAATACAGTGTGGTAAATGCTCCCTTTTGTCTTTTTTATTTGTTTAGTGTTTATACTTTTTTATGCGACGATATGTGTTACTCTAAGCAACTTCTTGGAATGTAGAAACGCGCACTAGAATTACAAAAAACAACATTGTCAATAAATTAATGGTTGTATAAAGTGTAATTATGCTTAGGCGAAAAAAAAAAAAAAAAAAAAAAAAAATGTTGCACACGTTTGGCCACCCTGTTACAAAATGTTGCAACATGTTAGATGGCGATTTGAAATAGCAAATCAAACTAGTGCGCATTCTCGACTGCAACGTCACGAACGTAGCCAGTCTCATACCAAGAGCCTGCGTTACTTTCGTCCGGCGGAACGGGACAAGGTGAATGTGGACTCTGGGAACGAGATTGGAACGTGGCCAAACGAGCACAACATCATGCAATATCAAAAAATGTTGCACGAAAAATATGACCATTTTCAAACTTGATACAACAAAACTATCCAACATATTGCAACAGGGTGGTCAAATGCGCTATGTATGGGAGAATTGTATTCACTTACTTGCCTGAGGCTGTGTAATCACAATAAATAACTAAAAATAGAAAAAAAAAAAAAAAAGTTTTACGCTTTTGCAATACTGTATGTACTTATAGTCATGCCAATAACGCTTGTTGTTGTTGTTTTTGTTGTTGTTGTTGTATGGAGTTACAGGGAGCGGGGAGGGAGGGACTGGGGGAGGCCCCACTTTTCTGCAGTACTGAAATAAAATGATTACAAATATGATAAAATAAAATGAAATAAAATAAAATAACAGTTCTTCTCCAGGAGTGGATTATTTGTCTTTAATGTTCTCAGTTCACAAGATTACTCCAAAGAGCTACAGTTACTGCAAAGATTTTACTCTGATGGAGATTTTTTTCTCGTATTTTTCTCAAACGTTCCAAACTTAAGTTAGTAAATCTGCTCTCGATGCATGGGTCTTCAATGCTCAGTTGGTAGACCACGTGCTCTGAAGCGCTAAGGTCACGGGCTCGAGTCCCTTTGAAGCCCCCGAAATATTTTTTTCTGGCTTAATTTACAATTGCTTAAATTGCGATCACAACTGCGATGGACAGATCTTCATTTCAATTTAAATCTAGTACGTAGTTCACCGAGTGAAAGATCGTTCAGTCCGCTGCTTGAAGAATTTTTAACACGGATTCGTTCAACGTGGCGCAAAAGTGGTATAGCACTCCCAAAGAAAGAATAGAAAACCATTATTCTGTTAACATAGCTAGAATTTGCTTTAATCCACAAGATTCTGACAGTAAATATCCTGCCGTTTTCTAAGTATCTTAGGCTAAACCGTTTTGTTAGTTTCCTTTCTCATCTAGTACCTGTTTATACAGTGTTAAGTTGAAACGTGCTGTGGGGAAATAATCGTATCCCTGGTATATTAAAAGGTTAAGAAGTATTGCAGTAGAGTAAATTTCATTGATGAAGCTCGATTTGATAGTTTTAATTAAAGAACCGGACAATAAATGTTTATACTTGTGCAGAAGAAATTAAAACAAAAATATTTCACTCGAAATCTTGTGAATTCCTATAGGAATTGCACTTTACTTGGTCCAATTACTGTTAGGGACGGACCATTACAAAACTGATGGGGGGGGAGGGGAAGAGGGATTTTTGGCTTGCAAGAATTATTTTTTGGCCCATTGCCTGTGCAAAAATTTTTTTGGCTGCAGCCCTATGCACGAATTTTTTTTAATTAAATCTGCTTCATGCACAATTTGCTACTGAATTAATTAAAAACAGTGCTACCCAGGCGGTGTTGGACACGACTCGCAAAGCATGCTGGAAGAAATTTTCGACTGCACTCATTATCGTCTGATCGTCGGACTGTAAACATGTCCTCGCGGTGAGAAGATATTCCTATGCTGAAAGAAATATCGGAGGAAATCCATATCAAATCTTCGTGGGCCATTTTATGTGCGGAACAACTCATATTGGGAGTCGAAACATCGCGGTACATCGACTATTGGAAATTATATTCAATTCTAGCATGTTTGTGATCGATCTCAGCGGGCTGAAATCGAACTTAACTTCGGCGCTTTCTTTTTAAGATATGTCGAGTTGTGTATAAAGTACGTCGATGTACTGCTGGCCAAAACAGTTCGCCCTATCGTGGTTTTGATGGATTTTTCGCTGGGTTGTTTATTACGAGTGTTTGCCACTTGGATGGCCCAAAGGCCGTTTTGATATGTCAAATATCGGCCAAACAAAAGGATGATATAAACACTACAAAAACAAAAATAGCAAGAAAACATTAAAATTAAATACAATAAACAGGGGTACAAATTTAGGCTCTTTTCGTGATAAAACATCGACAGAATTCACACCATCAATTCCCGCGAATGCGGGAATACGGGAAGAGAAGTAAGTGACAAATCAAGGAAGAACCCCCAACTTCAACTCCAAATTTGACCGTTAAAACGGCGAGGCCCACCCGGGCCCACCGTACTTTTCTTATAGTTGAACTATCGAACTTAAGTTCTATGCAAAAATAATCTACAGTACTGATCCTTGTTTGTAAAGGAATGAGCAAATGTTCATGCATGTCCAACAAGCGCGCCAGCCAAACATTTACAATATAGCATGATTTCAGTTGACTAGTTTTGATAGCAAAATCGTTTCCCTTAATTCAGAACTTGACGAATGACTGGCCTAGATATTATTCTTCAAGCTCCAAGAAAACAGTCCGTTAAAATGTTAAAATTTCGCCGAAATCGCACGAAGGAGATGAGACCTTCTTAAAATCCGATGAAAAAATTGTCCGCCACTGCTTCTACCAAGGTGACGTATGATTGGTCAAAAAATGTCACGTGAAGCGTGTCCAACACCGCCTGAGTGCTACCGGTACTTTGATTCATTAAATACATAGCTTGTTAACATTACTTTCCATCGATTTTATGACAAAAAGTAAGTAGTAGTTTACAGGTGTATAGTGAAAGTTTGCATAATTCATACACCTGTCAGGCCCGTAGGAATGCATTTTGAGGTGAGGGGACCCAAACGTTAGCACTGATTGTGACGGTATTAAAATCGGCAGGGGTAGCTTTGCGAACGCCGAACGCGAAAGACCATAACCATTACTGAGAGCTAACCGCAAACAGGCTAACCTGGGCCTTTCTTAGGCTAACCGGAGTGATTTTTAGACTAACCTGAGTGCAAGGTACACTCCGGTTAACCTAGATAGCACTCCGGTTGGTTTTTGCTTGTTTCGGTGATTTTGGTTCGCGTTCTGCGTTTGGCATTGTGCGTTCGACGTTCGGCAAATTACTCCTACCGTATTAAAATGGTGGGTGGCCCATTTCCGTTGGGTGGTCCGGGGAAATCCTACCCCGGAAAAATTTTGAAAATCTAGACATGCTCTAATGCCATTTGGTGAATTTTGGAACACTCTTCGAGAAGAATTATAATTCTGATTTAGAATCAAAATGCGACCCATTTTGTGCATGAATTTTTTTCGTTAGGTTTTTCCATGCATTAATTTTTTTTTTCGGACATTTTGCCTTGCATGAATTTTTTTCTTTTTCCCATCCCCCATCACTTTTCTAATGGTCCGTCCCTTAGAAATGTTTACTTGTTTCGCTCATTATTTGGATGATATTTGCTGCGGTTAGATAGTTATGTGCAATACTACTTAAAAAACCTACCATCTCGCCTTCTCTTTCTAGATAACATCCAGGAGGACAAAAGGGAGCTGTTCCACAGAAAAGCTGTTCTTCATGCACTTCTCAGCTGGCTGAGAGAAATACATTTTCAACCCACCTGGCTGGGACATTTCGGAAAAACAGTATTTCCACCTGCCTGGCTGGGGAAAACAGTATTTTTACTTGCCTAGCTGGGTACAAGACTGGAAGAAAATTGAAAAAATGTTATGATCAACACAAAATATCAAAATGTCAAAATGCCCTGGCAGTCTACATAGCCGGAAGTAATTGACTTTTGTGTATACAAGAGGGCGGTAAAGGGGGGGGGGAGTATAGATCAGGTTTCACGGAAAATAAAACAGCTCTTTCACAAATCACGAAAAATATGACTGGCATTTCGCGCTTCACAAAGAATATGAGAGAACGTTTTGGAACATCACGGTTCACGGCGACTATAGAAGTCACGATGCTCGAGGAAAAAAATAGCCTTTTCACATTTCACGGGAAATTAAAATGGCCGATCACAGGTCAAGAAAATACCCTTTACCACCCTCATACAAGGAACATGTTTTTACGCATGTCAATAAAGTCTGCACGAGGCTCAGTAAATCAAGCGCAAGAGCGCATTTCTTTACCATGAGAATCGTAATCTCAAATCGCTACTGTTCCACACTTATTTTGTTTTAACTTTTACCAAAGCATTATGATTCAAACAGAAAAAAGAATAATACAATAAGCTCATATAGGTCATGTAGCCTGCCAGTGCTTATCTGATTAGCTGGCTGAATGAGTGAATATATGGGTCAGCTATTAAAGTGACTGGCTGGGAAAATTAGTCAGTTAGAAGCTGGTTGGCTGGCTGGGAAAATTGGTCTGCTGGAAGCTGGCTGGTCAACTGGCTGGGAAAATTAGTCAGCTGAAAGCTGGCTGGTTACCTGGCTGGGAAAATCACTCAACTATAAGGTCTATAAGCTGGCTGGCTGGCTTACTTGCTGAATATAGCTGACTGGCTGGCTGCCATTAGAACAAGGGTTTGCTGGAGCGAAAGAACAGCTAGTTTTCTACCAGCTCACTGTAAAATTAACCATGTAGAAAAACAACGGCAACAACAACAGCAAAACAGAGAGCAACAGAGCTTTGCAACAGTCTCGCGCTGTTATTTCTAGATCGCGGCGTCGCTCGCTCGAATTTTTGAATCGCAGTCTCAGGCTCGGATTTGAAAAAAATTGTGAAGTCGGTCTCAGATTATAAATGAGGGTCTCGGCGTCTCGGATTTCTATACTCCTTTTTGTCCTCCTGAACATCTCCAATTTCTCATGTAGATGCCCCGTGACATGCGTGTAGAATACTGAGCTGAGCAAAGTTCAAAAGGAAAGGCGATACTCTCTTGGAAGTCTACACATGACGTAATTGGCCACATGATGATATCTGGCCAATAGCGATCTCGAAATACCTTTGGAGGGAATATCAAAGAGTTCGCGCGCCAAAGAAAGCTCACAATCATCCAAGTTTCGAAATCAAGCTGTTCTTCGACCGTCGACCAAGTGTGTGCAGATTTGGTAGGTGTTCATTTTAAACTTTAATTGATGATATTGACTTGATTTTTAAAAAGGATGAGAACCTGAAAGTGCCAAAATGTTGGAATATATTTGAATAATTGTCCAAAATTCCGCGCTTCATTTTGGCGGTAAAATAATATCAACACACAATGGCGTTTCACCGCGGTAAAACGTAAAAAATAAGAAAACTACTACTTCAAAGATAAGGTTTTCATTTTCACTCAAAGTTTGATACTTACAAGTATTCTCCTGGTTTACTAAATTGTTTGGAACTTTACTAAAAAAGTTCTAAGTGTTTAAAAACGCCGAAATGCGGACTGTCGGCGCCATAATTTTTGTCAAAGCAATTTTGTTCGGGTGCGGAGCATTTTAAAAGTAAAGAATCCCGCTTGAGGGAACTGAAAAATATATTTACCCTCAGCAGCTACCGTATTTACCCTAGTATAAGTCGATCCCGTGTATAAGTCGACCCCCTATTTTTGAGGCCATAAACTAACATTTTTTCGTTTCTAAGTAAGAATCTTCCTAGAAAACTAACCCTTTGCTTCTTAGAATTTTCTTTCATGTAGAGGTACTTAATGAAAAAGTCACAGCAAGTTTCAATGTGGAGTTTATTATCGTGCTTACGCGAGCGTTTTTACAACACATGTTTATCAGGCATTTTGTCCATAATTTTTGAAACAGGCTTAAAAAATCAAACACAATAATCAGAAACGAACCTTTGTAATTGTGGAGAGATAGTAGTGGCTTTAGAAGACAAGCAAAACACCAAGTTACACCAAAAACCTTTGAAAATGACTCGATAAACAAAGTGCCAAGCTTGCTCGTGGTACTTGGTAACCAAGCTACAAAATTGGTGAGGTACTGGTAACTAATGACTACATGTGCTTGCATCATGCCAGGTTACTAAGTAGCGAAGTTCGAAGCGAGAAAGATCATGCAGAAAGATGCTTTTCTGTAGTGGATTTTACAGCTTTTTGAGTGGAAACTGTCAGCCCTTTATTCAAACCTTGTGCCAGTGAGTCTCTACAGCATTCAGGTTTATATTAAGCGGACAAATCGTAAGGAATTCCAACTTGAACTGCCAATTTAACGACACAGCAAAGCGAAAGGACATTGTAACCTGTACTGTTGTTTACACGATGTTTGATAACATATAAAAACAATTGTTATGCTAATTGTGCAGAATTTATTTAACTGGTGCTTGGGTCGAAAATTTTGACCCATGTATAAGTCGAGGACGATTTTTTGGACCGATTTTGAGGTAAAAAAAGGTCGACTTATACACGGGTAAATACGGTATTTTACATATCCTTACTGATGCTCCCACGTTAACGTGAATGATTTCTCTCGAAATAAGAAAACAAAAACAGCCTAAGACGTTTGACCGCGGTGAACAATAGAGAGGTTAAGCATGACGTTTACGGCGAACGGCAAACGGCAAAACTAATTCTGATTTTGCTCACTTTTTCCTTAGCACTTAAATAAAGCCAGTCGAAAAATAGAAAAAAAATCCCTTAATCACTGTAAATGCAAACAATTTCCCTAAATTGTACAAACGGCTAAAATCAGACACCAAAAGTTCGATTTTTGCCGTTTGCCGTTTGCCATAAACGTCACGCTTAACCTCTCTAATGGCGTACACATTGCATCATTGTACATTATCTTAGAGCCCTGCACTTTTCCTTTGTCACAACAAAGTTCTATTGGGTCGCAAAGGTCGCGCAGGACCTTTGCTCTCATCATACATGTATTTATTTAAAGAGTATGCATGTGAAGACTGAAGTCGACAATCATTCATGAGAATGCACATACTTCAAAGGTCATTTATGCCCCATTCACACCAAAGCTTAAACATGTTTAAGGTGGCTCATAACAGTTTAGTCAGAATTAGACATGCCTGTTTTAGGTGTTCTATCACAGCTATACCAATAATGTTTTGGAAAATCCTTTAGTACAGACTTGTACAAGTTTTACCAATGGACAAATTGACGTCATTGTAACGTCAAAAATCGTTGCCATGGCAACGTCAGATGAGGCCAAAGATACCCTATTTTTGACCTAATAACTCTAAAACTACTCGGTGAAAGTTCTTGTTTTTGATATATTTTTATCCAACTGACAAAAGAAAATTTTTTGCAAATTTTCACAAAAATCTGTAGGTAGGATTCGAAGCCACGTCATTTTTTCACTAATTTAAGGTGGCTCTGAACCCCACCTACAGAATTTGTTAAAACATTGTTAGATTACTTGTGTTACTCAGTAGACAAACATATATGAAAAACAAAAACTTTCACCGTCTAGTTTTAAAGTTATTAGCCTCAAAGAGTCGAGAATAAGGTATATTTGACCTCATATGGTGTTGCCATGGCAACGAATTTTGACGTCACAGCAACTGCAATTTGTTCATTGGTAAAACCTTTACAAAGTTGTACTAAAAGTTTAACCTCAACGTTATTGGTGTAGCTGCAATAGAATACCAAAGACCGAAATATCTAAACCCCTACGAGCCACCTTAAATGGTTTTTAGTTAAGCACGGTTTAAAATTGTTTTGTTCATGGAAGTTGCTGACTGATGTTTATCGACTTCAAATTTAGCACAATGAAAGCACAAGTTAGAGCATACTTGAACCCTATGTAAAATTTAGTCTGTCAATTGTCTGTTGCTGATTTTCATTTTCTTAAACCTGGTTTAACTAAACATGTTTTGTTGGTGTGAATCAGGTATTAGATTCCCGAATATAACAGCATAAGAAAATGACAACATTGTAGACACGGATGGTCTTCGTAAGAGGCAAAACTGCAAGTTTTTGTCGCGGCTAGAGGATTTCAGAAATTGATACCCAAGAGAATTAAACTTGGTGTACTCTATTGCGTCATGACAGACGCGGAATTTCAAACCTGCCTGTCAAAGAGAAGATTGAACATTTTTAAGAATAAAAAGCCTGGCTTTATCAGAGGCGAGGAGTTGAAATGCAATACTGTAAACTGCTGCTTATTAAAGCGCAGTACTACCCTCTCGCCATCTGCCTAAGGCTCCCGGGTTATAGGCCCATCAACCTGTAAACAACAACAAAAAACTTGCTGGCTATAGCTAGAAAACTTATTCATCTATGTTTCTTTTTATTTAGATGAACATGACGGAATTTGTGATTAATGAGAGAACCATGGGTGTCATGGGGAAACATTCCAATGGCAATCGAAAGTACTTTAAAAGAGCTAGTTTCTCACTGTCTTTGCTGAAACATGTGAATGCTGGAGGACAAGACAGTGGCTTTGTCTGTCTTATAAAGTGCTCAATCACTGGAAAAGAAAGGTACCAACTTCAACATGTTAATGCATGTACGTTACATTGTTTTTAATACGTGTATTGAGTTTAATTCGAAACAAAGTAAAAATGTCAAATTCTAATTTATATTTTATAGAAAGTGCTTCTTCAGGACCAGCAAAGTGATAAATGGAGGCGTAAGCAAATTCTTAGAGGAGCTTAACAGTTCATTTCAATCTGGGGTACTGATGTGCGAGTTTGACTCATCAGAGTTCCGGATGTTCTTAAAGGACATTATGAAATCATACTTTTGGTGAGTGTGATATGTTACTTATTACAAATATGTTAAGAAAATAACTAGAAGTGTGTAGGCCATCCTCGGAAACCCTTCAACGGGCTTCAACGGGCTTCAACGGGGACGGGAAGGGAAGAGAGAGACTGGGAGCGGGAAAAAAGGAGGGGAGAGAGGAGGGGAAGGGAAAGGGGAAAGCGGAAGCCCTGGGAAGCTTCTCTATACAGATCAGATGGTTTCTCGATCAATTACTTTTCTGAGCTGCTATTGGCCCCATTTTTAATTAAATTTAAAATGAGGCCAATGAAAAGCTATTGCATGCTAATTAGTATTGTAAACATAACAGCGGATGACATGGCCCACGCGCACGTTGCAACACCTTCAAAACAAAAGAATTTGACCGTTCGCGCCCATCACGCGGACAGTACATTTATTTCTTCGCTTTTCGATGCTCACATTTTCGCTACATGGAGTTCTTCGAGCAAGGAGTTTGCACTGCTTTGGAATTGTTTCCAAGCGTTAGAGGAATGAACGAGGAACAAAGCATGATCGTCCGGAATGATGGAACAAGTCCAGTCATTGAGAAAAAACAAGATCACGGCAGCGTGTATGTCGTGTATAGGTGAAAGCGACGACATCGACCGAAAGCTTGCAACATGAGCAAACGAATTTAGACTATTTAGCTTGATATTTGGCAAAGATCTTGCGCCGATTTCTTCGGCGTAGTACGTCGTTCTGTCATTACTCGAATATTTCAGTCCTACCAATCTAAACTGTATTAAACAAAAAACTTTAACAAAGAAAAGCAGAAGCCCGTTGAAGCCCTGGGTTTCCGAGGATGTGTGTAGGCATGTTATCACTATTTTTTGTTATTTTGATAATTAGCTTTTATTTTCTATGTGATTTGTTTACTTGCTGCACAGTGAACATGTAATGTATTACCAATAAGGGTGTTATCCACCTGAGCCAGAGGTCGAGGTGGATAACGCCCTCGGGGGTCCGCATAATTTTTCATTCAAAATATTTTCACGGTTGTAAAACAGACGGTCACATACGTTACAACTTTGGCTGCAACTAAGTTCACATATTTATCAAGCATAATAATTAATCAAAATTTCTGAATTGTGAATTTTGAATGCATAGTAATGAGAAATAAGTTCTTTACATGTATATGGTATCAATGATTGCGCTTAAGCTTTCTCTTGATCTTGACCTTTTTAATTCCAGTTAAATGTCATTAATAGAAATTGCAGAAATGAAAACTGCCATGATACATTCAAGGCAGCCACAACAATTGGGCGGCAAGAAAATTCTGAAGACTGGGTAATTGGGGCTGATGTCCACTTAAGCAATGGCCAGCTGGTGCCCGAGGGAGAGAGGGAGTTTCTCTGGGTGGAAGAGCTCGTCGATGAGAAGATTAAAACCCCAGAGATCCTCCTCCCTTTCAACAAGAAAGCACTCAACGATGTATTGCAGTCACTGAAGGACACACTGCACAACAATTTTGTTGCAGCAGTGTTATCTGTGGGTAGGTTTAACAGTACTTATCTGTTTTCTGTATCTATTAGTAAAACAATATTTGGGGGTCACAAAAGCACAGACAGATCAATGAGGGTAGCAAAGGGTTTATGCGTGACGGGTCATGAGGGAAAAAATTAGACCGTGACGCGTGAAAAGAGCGAGAAAAGAAGACCGTGACGGTGAAAATAGCGAGAAAAGAAGCGGGATTCGTCAATTTTTTGTTTCAAGTATACGTGACACGTGAATTTGGTTAAAGGTTGTGCGTGAAACGGGATCACGATCCCCCCTTTGCCACCCTCATCAATATAGTGCTTCAGGGTATTGACCTTCACTGTTTCAAAATCAAATCTATAGTCATTCTTTGATTGAAGTAATGAAATGAGTTGAGCTTTTCAATATACTAGTGAACATATTTAGATATATATTTCATCTAGTAATATTAATAACTACTATTTCATTGTATTTTAATTGTGTTTCTTTCACATTACAACAATAAGTCATGTTGCTAATATAAACATACAGTGGTAGTGAATCCTTGGGGAATGCGGAAGTTGATGCTTAAAAGTTCTTGGTCGCTGAGGAATTTAGCATGCATTTCAGTTGTTAAGCCTGGAACAGACAGTTTGTTACAAGGACAAAACAGCTCTTGCATTCCATGTGCTTTTTTGTTAAGATTTATGAGTATTTTACTTATCAGTGGGCCTGTCTAGTTTTTGAAGGTGTTTCTAATTAACATTTTTTGGTTTAACAGTAGATGTATGTTGCAAACAATAACTGCGAATGTGGTTATTACAAGATACACAATATATATGTGCTTCTTTTTGTAGATTTCGTGATGGAATTTTAAATAATCTGTTTCTTTTCAGCTGGCAGTGCACTAGGGTTGCACTATGAAAAAATTGTTCAAGAGGGATGCCACTGTCCAATCCCAGTAATCTGTGGAGAACACAGACTGGGCAAGACCAGGTCTGCCAGAGCAGCTCTGCGGTTGATGGGAAACGAGCACCAGTTCTTTTCATCTGCACGGGAGCGGTTTATTCCTCGCCTCTGCTCAAGGTCCTCCTTTCCTCCCGTACTAGACGACCTCAAAAACTCCCATCAGCTAGGAGACATTGCACTGGCATACTTTGATGGGGGTAAAGACGGGACCTGTAGCAAAGAGATGCAGCCCAAAACTTGTCCAATCGTGACAGTAAATTGGGAAGCTCTGGAGGGGCTTGCACAAGAGTACAGGTATGCCAAACAGTAGATTTCATACACCTCGTTCATTCTTTATTTGCTAGACAACTATCAAAAACAAACAGAAATTCTATTGAACTAGAAATTTAAAAAAAGTTGTGACACGGTCAAAATGAAGTTCCATGATAACATTAAAAATTTGGTCTTTGAAACAGTTGACATTTTCATGGCTTAAAAAATGGTTTTGTACAAAAATTGTAGATATTTTACATGCAGGTTAAGTTTTACTTAAGTAATACATGCATGGCATATTTGAATTCAACAGAACTGCAAGTCGCCTGGTTATGATTCCCTTTACAGTAGGGCCAAGGAGCCCTAATGGAATCAATTCACAGCTTCAAGCTGAGCAACTGTTGAAAGAAAAGCTCAAAGAAGCCCCCCGAGCGTTGGCCACATTACTGTCAATAAATATGGAAATAGTGCTAGGAAGGTCCAAGGAACTGAAAAGTGAAATGGCCCAGGATTACCCAGAAATAGACGATCGTGTGGCTGAAAACTATGCCTTACTGTTGGCTATGTGTGAAGAGGTATATTTAACAATAACAGTCACCCTTTTCTTCAAGTAGCAATATTTGCAAATTATCTTTAAATTAGAGTAATGTGAATTTTATATGAATGTTTATTTAAGTCCTGATTCCAGGTAGTTTTACCATATCATATGAATCCCTCCTTCCAAATAACTGCTAAATTGTGCACTAGTTTCTAAGAATAATAAGAGAAAACAATAAAAAGTGACCTACTGTTAATATTTACAATAAACAGAATTTTAAGCCGATCTGATACTGTTAATATCATTGGTTCTAACAAAGTCTTGGGACTCTCAAGTTGCAGGTTGACCAATACAAAATTAGAGAATAAAAACTGGCTGCCCCACCCTGGTGGCTTATGTAATTGGTGCCTAGATCCATATGATTGGAGTTAATAATTATTCACCATTTCATATAAATGTATAATTGGAAATTAATTGCTGACTGTTCATAACCAAATATCATTTAACTTCCAGATAATAAACATTGTGGATGATGACCACCTTATAAACAATGAGATGCTGGAAGACTATTTCGTTGAGACAATATATCCTCTTGCAGTGGAAAGGTTTCAGATAAAGCGAGCACGGCCCAACCCTGAAAATGGAGAACCATTTATAATTTCATTGCTTAATTATGAAGGCCATACACTGTGAGACATTAACAATTGGCAAGGTATAGTTGATGGTAATTTCAATCTTCTGCAAGTTGGTTCAGCAACATCAATCTATTTAATAAGTGGCATCATATTGAGCAGCTACCTATGTTATCATATTGACAGAATAAGATTCTGTAAACCATACATCTGTCAAGTGGCAAAAAAAAATTGCAGAGTTGTACCAAATTATTAATGATAAAACCTTTAGAAAAGACCATAACACTACTATTTTCTCTTATTAATGTTCTTAGTTGTTGACCTGCGTAAATCCAGAAATCAGTTTCAAACAAAAAACGGCAGATCAAGGAGAACAAAAATTTCAAGGAGTCGCAGTGGCACTGAGCCCATTTTTGGCCATGCTAGCCAACCATGGCCTACAAGACGTACCACCACCAGACCGAATAAAGCAAGACATAAACAACCATGGTCTTGGTGTTACCAAGAAAGCAAAACAAGTTTTCAATGTGAGGGATGATGGCTCCTCCATTTCTCGATGTAAAGATGCAGTGGCGACACACTGCAAGTACTGTGTCTTTGTGAAAAGAAGTGGATTTAGTCCTGAAGCATGGGAGGAGTTTGAAAAATGTAATGTTCATTATTTATTATGATAACATGCATGGAATATTACAAAACTCATGAAAACAAGAAATTACAAGATTACTTGTTAACATATTGAACAAAACAGTTTGAAAAAAAATAACAACACCAAATTACATGAAAATAAACAAATTATGTGGATAGTTTTGGAGGAAATGCAGTTGATGCGGAAAACACACTGGATTATGTGGAAATATAATCATAATAAAATAATACAAGAAGTTCGGGCCATTTCTGTTTATCACTGCCTTTTGTTTCCGGCTCGTAACTTTATTTGTTCCCGGTTGAACGGTTTTGCAATCCCAACAAGAACAATGTAAATGATAGCAATAGAATTTCTTTTTTAACTACCTATATATCACTCTCAAATATCACAGATTTTGGGTTGATTGATCATGGAAATATCCAACAGCAGGATTCTGAGAAGTCCACCAGCCAGCAGCAAACAACCCAGCAGGTCGGAAGCCAGGAGGCTCCCCAGCATAACAATCAGCAGCAGACCAACAGCAAGCAGCAGGCTCCCAAGCAGGTCAGAAGCTGGCAGCTGACTCACCAGCAGCTGGCCAACAACCAGCAGCAAACTACACAGCAGGCCGGAAGCCAGCAGGCTACCCAGCATAGCAACAGCCAGCAGCAGGCTACTCAGCATAGCAACAGCCAGCAGCAGACTCCTCAGCATAGCAACAACCAGCCACAGGCTGCCCTGGTGACCAACAGCCAGCAGCCAGCAGCACGTTCCCCAGCTGGTCAGAAGCCAGCAGCAAGCTCCCCAAGTGAGCAATCTCTCGAGCAGGCCAACAGCCAGAGGGTTATCGTACCCGAAGGCCAAGGTCAGTATAGTCTTTCAATAATTTAAGATTACATTGCTGATTTGTCGATTCAACAGCAACAATCACAAGGTTAGGTCTAAATCTACTGCAAATCACTCAGACTATTTGTAAATAATTATGTGAAATGTTGGTAACTGATCAGACAGTTATTCGCCGAAGGCTCAATGAATCTTGGTGAATATTCCCCGAGACGTAGTCTAATTTTCAGAGGTGAATATCAAGAACTACAAAATGAAGAACTAAAAGACGGAAACAACAAGCACCAGAGATCGCACACTTGTAAACAAGTTTAATTCATTGTAAATTTTTAGTTTAAGCAATAAAACGGAACAAAACAAACACCAAGAAAAAGACAGATATCTAGTACCTTTGATTAGCCATCATTGACTTCTGAACAATTGTGTAAATCCGCTTGAAATGAGTCCACAAGTCTGGTCTAAAGAGAACTGAATACTTTTGGGTCAATCGATGGAATTGATCAGTTTCTCATGGTCGCGTGCGATCTACAAAACCACCGTGTTTACCATTGATTCTAAATGACTTGAGAATCATCTCTTGAAAATATTTTCAGTTAAAACAATTTGCCTGGACAGCAAAGATGGCGTGACTGAGTAACCAAGCCTTGAAATGCTATATTCACCTCCTAGCTCCTGGCGAGGTGAAATAAACTAGAGCATTGCAACCAATCAGTCTTCCATACTTACATTCACCTCTGGAAATTAGTGTATTTGTGGCTCAAATTTCTTGGATTAAAATTCTTCATGCCAGTCTTTGTCTTGTATTCATTATCATGATAATCTGGAAAACAAAACTGGTTTAAAAAATTTGAACCAATGTACTCCTGAAAACCCAAACTTCTACAGATTCAGCAGAGAACCAGCTTTTTACCCCAGCAAATGGAAGTAGTGATTCAAGTCTAAACAACCAACATGGTAAGTTTTTAATTTGATAACGTTTGTTTATGACGTGTAGTATATGAAATGATAATCACCTTCAACGTTTGTTTATGTTAAGCATTTTACTTAATGATAAGAAAAACAATGTTCACTAAGTAAAGGTATTGTACTGTTCAGCCCAGAATGGTAACAGGTTTTATGCTTAGGAAAAGGTTAGGAAATAAAATTGTTCTGAGACTCACTTACATATAATGCACAAATTATTTAAGACTTCAGCACTCTATAATAAAACTGAAAACATTGAATTGATGTTCTGTTTAGAGGGTCGTACAGGGGGGGTCTCTGGCACGATTCACGGACGAAAAAAATAACGAATCACGGATCACGGATATTGAAATTTCATTTTCCCGAATCACGAAAATAAGTACTCTTACGCTACAAATAGTGTTTGAAGAAATCAAAATTGATTAAGAAATTACGAAAGTAAGAAAGAAACATACTCTTTTATCCTGTTCTTACTCTACAAAGAGTGTTTGACGTTACGATAATTATACGGAGATCACAGTTGAGGTCTCGCGTCTCAAAATCACGCAAAATAAAGTCAATAAAGTGGTGAAATCACGAATATCGGTTATTAATTCAAGCTCTTCACGTGTCACGCAAAACCTTCTGGTCACGGGTCACGAAGAATAAATTTGTTAAATTCACGTTTCCGCGTCACGAGAATACCCCTGTACGACCCTCTGTTTACCTTTAAGTGGGAACAGTGTCTTTCCGTGGTCATCTAATGACACAACAGATTTTCGTAATTATTCTGAGAAAAAAGGACTGCATCAGACATTACCAGACAGAATGAACAGTATACATTGTGGAAAAATTGTTTCTGTATTTTAGCGGTGCAATCCCTGAAGGTGGTTAGAGGCATAAATTTTGAAAAGGATTGGCAAGTCACCAACGAAAAAGGTACCTTTTAAAATCTGTCACCGCATATTGCCTAATTTACATGTAGAATTACATTAAACCATATACCGGTACCGTACATCCTCCATTAAGCCCCCCCTCTCAAATAAAGCGAGAGATTTTTTAAGCCCCCTCTCTATTTTTAACCCCCTTTCCCTTCACAATCAAAACACTAAACGACAGACTTTACTTCCGGTGTGTTTTTACCATACTAATCCAGGTACAAATACATATACACTATTCAAGTCAGGTTTTGGGAAAATATTAGTCACTTGCACTCAAAAAGAATCAAACACACCATGTCATTGATAAAAGTACCTAACAAAAATTAGGCAACAAACTTAATAATAACCTGCTAGCATTTTACTGTAAATTTAATAATCCCCCCCTCTCTTTTAAGTCCTCCTCCTCTATTAAGACCCCACTCAAACGACCCTAAAATAAATAAGTACCCTCTTCCACCCGCCGGGGCCTTACGAAGGTGTACGAAGGTGGTGTAACATTTTTTGCAAGGATAAGTTGATGATTTGAGGTAATATATTAAACTCTTTTAAAACTTTTCTGCAGTCAGTGCATCTACCAGAAAGTTACACAAGAAAAATAAAAGAAAACTAACAACAGATCTGGAATCGGATGCAACTGTGAAAAGGAATAAAAAAACGCCAGGTAATTAAGTTGATAATTAATGGTGAAAGGTAGACCAAATTTGATCACGGAATCTCTCAATTATAGAATTGATGTCCCTTATACAGGTATGAGAAGCCTTCCTGTTGAAGTACCAGTATATACTCAGCTGGGTTGTTGTTATTGTTATTAGTATTATTACTACCCGAGGTTAACTTAATTAAGTAAGGCTTTAATATCCTTATCTTGAATTCTGTTGCATTTAGAGTAATTAATTTGATCTGTATGGGATTTCAGATGCTGCTGAATACAAGTACTGCATATGTAGGTAGGTAAAGTTAGTGTTTATCCCATAATTTTCTTGGAGGAAATTCTTAAAAAGAATGAACATACACTGTAATAGCTTGTTTTATGACAGACCAGGACAGGGCTGTGCTCTAAGGGCGCCTGGGTGCCTCAGGTGACTAACTTCCCTTTGGGCAACGCAGATAATCTTATTGCTTTCATTAATAAGCTTTATGCTGGGCTTCCCGGATCTCATAGTTTGGAACCTTTGGGCTCCTTGTAATTTTTCTTAGAGCACAGGACCATTAACAAATGTACGTACATAAAGGAAAACTCTAATAATTATTATAAACTCCCATGCTCCTTTCAGAAATGGTTGAAACCAGAGACAAAAATCATTAAACGGCCACATCTCCCGTAAAAAGGAAACGCCATGCGTACAATAATTAAGGCCAGCGTGGATCTGATGTTGTTATGCATTTCCACCATAAGAGTATTTTCTGCTATACATGAGCCTTAATGCAATAAAATTACCTCAACAGAAAAAGGGAGAGAAAGAAGAAGCAAACATGGTTATATGCGAAAATAACAAAAGGAGGCTGGACAGTAAGGTAGGAACTAGATGCCAAACATTGTGGCATAATAGGAATTTATCCCCGAAAATACTCATTTCGCTGCCTTGTCCTCAGAATATAAAAAGTCTGTTAAAATCCCACCTACTAATGCCCATCATAACGACTGAGTTATTAACTGATAATTTACTAAAGATTTTATCATGGCAGATTATAGAACAGTTTTCAATCCAATTCACCCACTAAATTTGGGGTAAAACGTAACTTATTCATGTGGTGGTGGGAGGAGGACTTGAGTGACACGTCATACAACACACAAAAATATTTTGGTTACAAACGTATGAGGTCATGATAATCTTTTATTAATTATGCAGTTGTGGACACTGATACACAATAACATACCAGTTCTTTTTTCTAATGTCTCTTTTAAAACAGTGCCCAGGGAACAAATATTTTCACTTGAGCTGCTTAAAACTGAAGGCGATACCCAAAGAGGACCCTTGGTATGTTTCAGTAAAAAACAAAACATGGTTATGAATGCACTCTTAAAGCAATCATGACTGTTTTTTTTACTTAAGGTATGAAATACACAACCTGCATGTTTAAAGCTATGACTGCTATTTGTTGCACATCTAATTAAAGTGATTCATGAGTGCACACTTAGCCTGTGAAGCAATTAAGGTTGCTAGCCCCGATTTCACAGTCAAGAATGCAGAAAGAGATCTTCCGTCCTACGGTAATGCTTGCTATGCAGGCTAATTGACACTTTCATGTAGTGGTCACAAAAAATGAAATTTCTAACAACAATCCAAGTGTTACACATATCATATATCGAAACACGCAAATTGATTAGCCTATGTTACAGAAAGTGACAAAGCCTTTTTGATTTGAAAAATTCCATGCTATACAAAACAATCAGTCAATATAATTATTTTTTTTTGTTATTTACAGGTATTGCAACTGGTGTAGCAGAATGTACAGCAAGTGACATGTCTTGAGTTAAAGTGATGTCAAATACTTCAAAACCTTTCAATTTGTTGAAAACAATTGACAATAAAATGTCATTTTTCCTGCACACTCGTGCTGTGACAGTGTTCAGTCTCACATATCTTCATTTTACAAAGAACTGCTAATCCATACAACTGACACTTACTCTGGGACACAAAGAGCAAAAACACAAAGATCTAACTCACAGACATACGAAGAATTCAAAGCTGCATGTTACATTTAAATACAGAAATTTCATGGTGAGGCCACTTTCGAGTATGTTTTAGAGAGGTTTGACTTTAACACCTTTTAAAGCCAATCGATAAGCATGGCAATTCAAAATACCCAGTAAATGCAAATTACTTTCAACACTCGAGCACTTGAAAACCGCCATATAGCTTGCATATATAAACTACAGGTTCTTACACACTTGCTTCAATGCGTAAACTCCTTCCTTGCCTTGGGAAGAACAGGTTTCTTCCCATTTTTATAACACAATACTGTATAGGCATTTCTTCGCACAACCATTCTGTGCAGAAAAAACATGTGGTGGACTTTGGGCATTGAACATAAAATGCGCTTAAACCTGGATAGCCAGGTAAATGTTTGTTCTCCCGCCATAGTGTTGCCATCTGGCAATTTTTCCTTGACCTTTTCAGGATTGTACTTTCTCTTGCATTCCTCTGATTTATGGTTTGCAATGTGAAGAGAATCAATAACCTTATTGACTTTAAGCCACATTTCGTCATAAGGTGGAGAAAATGGTAGTGCCTTTTGGGCAACCTTCATCCCATCTACATGGCACATGTTGTCGTAGGCTATAAAGATGTCACCCCATTGTCCGTCAGGGATATCTTTTAAAATGGCCAGCATCCATTCCAGAAGGAAGAGAAAAGCTTGGGATGGGCTTTCAGATCTGACAGATATATAAAAAAATGTTATAAGTTAAATCAAATACGTTAAACATTCTAATTGGCAAATTATTTGTCTGAATATATTTGTGCATGGGTGTGTTGTTGGGGCGAGGGGGCGAGGGTGGGTGTTGTTTGGTTGGAAGAGATGAAAAAAGGTCAGCATCCTTTATGAAAATTAAAAACAATGCAGGTTACATGAACCAAAACAACTGAACAAAATGTCTGTTGGTTAGTGAAACAAATAGATCTTCTAGCCCCCCCCCCCCCCCCCCCCCCCTTTATATATGGGCACTCCCATACATAAGGTATAATATGGTATGTGCCACTGTGAAGGGTAGGGTTTGTGAGCTGTTTATTCTAGGATAGGATATGGAAATAAGAGAATTTTGATGTAGAATGGGGTACCATTTACCATATAGGCAACTGGCTGCAACAGAAATAAAGAGTGCTGGCATGAAGACTAGTCTGGAATGTCTGGAATAGGGTAGGAATTTTTCGGATGTGGTCCAGAAAAAGGTTACAAAATGGTCCGGTATAGGGTACGGGTATAAGAGTACCGGCAGCACACCCCTACCCAAAAATGTACAGAGTACCCTCACCACAAAAGTACAAATGGTTCACCTCTAAAGCAGGTTTAAGAAGTGGATCTGACACTGAGAAAAAATTAAGATGACTCACCTAAAGAGTGGATTCCACTTATCGATAGTCCCACTGCCACGGACAACAAAAAAGTGTCCACGGGACCACTTCTGCAGTCTTTTTTTTTCACCAGTATCTTTGTTGCAAATGGTGGGCTGAGTTTCAATACAATCATCCAGAAAGGTATTGGGTTCTGTTTGGGTGGATGTAAGAAAACTGGCATTTCCTGTTAGCAAAATGAAAAGGGAGAAATATATATTACTTCTATACCGATAAAAACACATCTCACGGTATTAGTAATAGACTACATAATGTATCAATATCAAAAGAAATCTACTAATAACATTAATATTCTTGATTTATTTTTTTTACGAATGAATCAAACATTGTCCTAATAAGTACTAACTTTGAAGTTAAAACATATTTCAACAGAAAAAAAAAAGCCAAATCAAACCACAGAAGCAAAAAAAGCCAACATAAATTACCGTACCAGGAAATAAAAAGAATAAACATTAATTAGAACCAACATAGGTCAGATGGGAAATTTAGAAATAACAAATTGCGTGAGCATAAAAAATAAATTAAAGCCCTCTCTTTAAACGCAGGTTTATGGAGGTTCATAAAAACACTTTTATGGGAAAAACTTATAAGCATTTTTTGGAACCACACAATATTGAAACACAGTAAAATGACTGAAAAATGGCAGTGACTTGACCAAAACAAGATGTCCGTCTTAAAGAGATGTCCATAAAGAGAGAGTTGACTGTAAATCAAATTAGTACATACCTTGAGACTGAATCACAGACATTCCCATAGACGAAGAGTGTTCATCAGCCAATGAATTTACTACACTATTCACTCTCTCAAACTCTGTATCACTGGCAACTGGCAATGGAGAGTCACAATCTATAAAAAAATAAGTATTATTTGAGAAGATTTACACAGCTAGATTACAAGATAATTTCACTAAATATTAAACAAAGCTGCAATATGAAACGTGGAACAGCTGTATTCTCACTGACGGTTTCACTTATGTTGTGGTTCAATTTTATCCTTTGTTCAAACTTAATTTTTCTTTGTTTTTGAATAATTTACTGCAATTAATATGTGACAAGGAGTTTGAAACAAACGGAATATATTTAAGACTTTGAACCAACAATAGAACTGAACCACAACATCTTAACTTAACGAATGCATATTAGGTAGTTAAACAATTTTACATGTACTTTGATACCACAATTACACTGATGATCGTTACTCAAATTTTCTTAGCATAAGACATTGAGCCCTTACACCCATTGCACCAATATTTCTGTATCTGATTTAATTACCAGATTGTGAAGATTTCAGAACCCCACAATGACGTAGAAATCCACGGATGTCTGTAGGGACTTCTGGGTGATTTGTACTAAGAAACTGGCAGTGATCCTTGCAAAAAGCCTTGCCATGTTGAGGCTGTGCTGTGCAGACATCTGGATAGTTTAGAAGGGGAAGGCCTTTCACTGTGTTCTAGAAAAAGGAACAAGTTTATATATTAATGATACAGTGATAAATAATCTATTTTTATTTTTTAATGTGGACCATTAAAAAATGATGCTGACTATTTGCATGATACCCTACAAGTATATTGTGCAATAAGTTATCAATAATAATCTATAGTCTATCTTGGATTCCCCTTGGACACGCCATCTATCATGCACAAATGTCTATACATATAATTGTGTCGTTTACAAAATATTATGGAGAAACTGTTTGTAAACATGTAAGTAATAAAAATTGTAAATTATACTAACCTTTGTAGACATTGCACAATGGGAGAACATTATTTTCCATAGTCCATCCGCAACCCAGAGCATACCACAACCTTCAAATATTAAATGACATAACAGTGAAACATAACATCTATAGTCCAGTTGTTTAATTAGGATTCACATAATCACAAGAGTGCTCTTTTCAAATAAATGAAATGAAAATACAAATTCAAGATAGAAACTTTAAGGTGACAGTATTAGTGGAGTTTTAAGCATGAAACTTACCAGTAAGTTAATTACTGTCACATTTAATTACAATTTCTATCTTGGTACATATAGAAAGCTTACCCCGCTTTTTACAGTCATCGGAGCAGTCTTGGGAGCTATGGATATAAATGCTTCCAGCCCTTCTCCTTTCAATCTCTTCCATAACCACTTCCCTATCCTCATTCTTGTGGTATAACTTAAAATAGTCAAGATGTCCAGATTCTCGCAGTTCCGTCTCTAACTCCCCATTCCAAAAAACTGCAGCTGCATTTTTCTCAGATAATTCTAGAAAATATAAGATTTTAAATTATATAAATGGGTGAAAAAAATTCTACCGTATTTATTTGGCTATAAGCCGACCGATTTTTACACAAATTCGCGCTACAATACATGGTAAAATCTGAGCTAAATAAGGTGGTTCGGGTACATAGTTTTCATTTAGCTGTTCATTGTGATTAAACTACTTTCAGTTAGTCTCTGTCTTTTTATGAACACTGTGTTCTAAAATAGGTCTCGGCTTATAGCCGAATGTTTTGGTTCAATTTTTCGTGATGATTAAGCTGAGTTTACATATTGCAAGTTTAGGGTCTCGGCTTATAGCCGGGATCGGCTTATAGCCAAATAAATACAATAGTCTAAAAGAATAATGGTTTTTAAACCCCCTTGCCCTCCCTCTAAAAAAAAACTTTTTACCACTGGAAGCACAAAAAAGAAACAAAGAAAAACTAACAATTATTCACCGAAGTAGAGGTGAATAGTGGTCTGCTCTTTCCCTTGCTCTAAATATGATTTCCATTAGCTGACTCATGATCATGCGACCTTGCATAAAAGAAAATGCATCCATTAAGGGAAACATTTTCATGAAATGTTTCCCTTGATACATTTTGCTGACTGAATGTGATCAAAAATGAATGTGAAAAGCATATGTGATCAAAGCATGGCAAAGGTTGGTGGCATGATTGTTAGATCTTTTTGAAGCTCACTTCTTGGCGATTCCAGGAAATTTGTCGCTAGTTCGTTGAAAGTTCGTGAATCAAAGTGGAACAGCATGAGGCTAAAACCAGTGCTTTCTACTTTTCATTTGAAACGCGAAGTAAAAAAACTTAAAGAGCAGAAGAATTTCAAAAATGCCTGGAAAGTCAGTTCTTTGCTTTCTCTTGTACGTATTTTATGATGTATTTGCCCTACATTGCAGTGTTTTACAGAAGAAATAAAGTCATGCTAAGGCATACTTGAAACGCTAATTTGTTCGTTCATTTTTTTAATTTGTTCATCCTTTGGATATAAAAGCACTTCTTGTTTGTAATCCTTCGGGAAACAGTTTGTTTTTCCTTGATTCTCAAAAAGTGTAATATATAACATAAATGTAAATACCATGTGATGTGTTGCCTTGACCCAAAGCTTCATTGTATGCTACACTCCAACCACTAAAGCTGACCCAACAGTGATTTCTGTTGATAAAAATTTAAAAAAATACATTTTAAAATTGCATAATGGCTTAGTATCAATACATCATAATGCATCAGTCAATTCCAGCGGTGCCCATCCCCCCCCCCCCCCCCCCCCACCGGGCAACTGCAGGGCATTTCCTAATGTTGCCAGTACCGAGGGTGGGGCATTTGCGTAACTTGGGTCGATCCCCGGGCATTTGACACGTGGTATCGAAGCCGTGGAGTGAGTCGCGTATTACTGATGGAGGTGTTTATAGGCCAAGACGTAGACTACATTGCAGATACATGTAAGCTAGTCCATCAAAGGACTAGAGATGCTCGTGGATGTTCGTGGATGTTTGTAAAGGTATATTTTCTTAATTTTAGATATTTCCTCATTGCTAAGAAGCAACAAATTGTATCAAGCTGGGGCCAGGGAATTTTACTGGTTCCTTCATCCCCACCCCAGGGAAGTGCTAATGCCCGGGGGTTAGCCCGGGCGGAGATGGGCACTGCTGGAATCATCCTTTTGGTCAGCGCCGGGGATCGAGACCTCTGGCCGCTCCCAATTTCTGAGCATGCGCAGAATACTCGTTCTGTATTTTTCAGCCAATCAGATTTTTCATATTTGACAATGAGTCCATGAATCGCGGACTTCCGGTTTTGGAAGCGGCCAGAGGTCTCGATTCCTGGCGCAGACCAGAAGGATCTCAGCCTCTGGGAACGAGAATGTGCTGGAATTGACTGATGCATTAATAACTTGTTTACATTGTAAGATTTGCAATCTACGCCAATTACAGTATATCAAAATTCAAACTTGGCTCCATCATCCATCAACCTCGATGTGATACCTATTGTTTTATTCCCCCAACACTCGGAGCCACGCTAGAATTTTAATATATCAGAAATGGGCTATTCGCTTTGAATTTGCGACACCTCGGCAGGTCGGTTCGAAATTTATACTTCCTAATAACGTCCTTGCGTAAATGCATGATGGTCTTCTTAATGTTGCAGGCGTCGAAGCGAACGTCAAGCTTATCCAAGCTCGTCTCATTCTGAAACCTAAGTTGTTACTACTAACCAAAACAACAAGGTGTTATATTAAATTTACAACAGCTTTTCGAACGGTGCGGCGGAAGTTGAAATTTGCATTCATGAAAACAAGAACATATTTCCTTCGGAGCTAAGTGAACCCTTACAAAAATCAAATTAAATAGACAAAGTCTAACATTAGTTAACAGTGAACTGAGTGAAGTTAAGTTAACAGTGAAGTTAATCTATTGTATAAATGTGATGTTGTTTGATGATCGATGATCATGAGTTGCAACTTTCACTATTTTTGCGGTACGTAGGTTAAACAGTATTTGCGTACGTATTGATGGAAAGAAGTGAAATACAGTAATTCGCACGTGCTATCTTGTGACCGGTAATATTTCGTCAACGTACAATCTCGTCCCCAGAGCCTGCGTCCCCTTGACCAGCGGTCGGGAAGCGCATAGGCTCTAGTCGAATCCAAAACCGGAACCAGGAAATCCTGGTTCCGGTTTGATTCTGCGCGTGCGTCGGAGATTGTGGTTGAAATGAACAAGTTTCAACAGCCAATGAGATTTGGCCGTTTTTTTGGCGGGCTTTCAGTCTAGCCCAGAGGTCTCGATTCCTGGCGCAGTCCAGAAGGATCGCGGGCTCTGGGGACGAGATTGGTCAACGTATTATAGAAGATCATAGTGAATTATTCTAAATCAGCACTAGCAGACCTTGAGTGAATACGAACGAAAACGAGAGTAATCCAAACTATGATCTGACCATGATTTAACAAGCTAGGAACACTAGGAATCACACAGATAAAATATATATATTAGTTTTATAGGATACATACGCAAGAGAACACTGCAGCTTGTACATCCGTCTTTCCACGAAACACAAATCACTGGCCTCGACGTAATCCCTTTGCCCCGCATATAAGTTCCATCCACTGGAAGCGTTGCCATAGTTGCTGTAGTTGTAGATGCCTCTACATGCCTGACATCTGGTTGATATCTTCGTTGCTTGTTTTGCCCCACCAAAACCATGCACAACAACGCTGCACTCGTGGTGTACGCTCAAAAGAGGAGCCGTGGGACAAATCAAACATGTGGACGTAGGAGGAACAAGAATACAGGGCGAACCACAATAATTAAAATTTTCGCACTCTGCAGGTAAATCCCGCCTGGCAACAGTTTCTACCAAAGGAAGGTATTTAACGTCAATAGACGGGAAAAATTTTCCAAACATACGTTTTCGCATGACAGCTGGCAAAGATATGGTTCTCCTTGCAAAGGACAGGAGTTCCATTGCCGTGACAAGTCCAAACTTTGCCACAATCCAGGCATCTAAACCTTCTACATCTACATTCTGATCAGCAACATTTTCTGCTGGAAAACTTCTAAATTTTTCGAAGTGCCGCCGAAACGATATCTCCTCCTCCACTTCTTGCCGAATATCGGCCACGGAGAAAAGATCACGGTTTCTCTTTCTGTTGCTCATGGCGAACGACAGGCAGGACAACTTCCGTTCACATGTCACGTGTAGCAATGAACATAGTTTGTGATGTTGTGGTGATCACAAATTATCGAACCCAATCCCCTTGTCCCCAAATCGGGCACCAAGTGTGCAGTGTACTGAGAAGAAATTGAAGCGGTCCCCAGAACTTGGTGAAGCCTACAAAGAAGTATTGCAGACCTATCAAGAGAAAGGATACATCCATAAAGTCCCACATGAAGAGATCAAGCCTGACCAACTTTGGTACCTGCCCCATTTCCCAGTCTTGAGGCCTGACAAACCGACCACCAAGACTCGCATTGTTTTTGACGCGTCAGCGAAATTCAGTGACGTATCTCTGAATGACATTGTACTTCAAGGGCCTAAACTCCAGAAAGACTTGTTTGCAGTACTGTTGAGATTTTGCCGCAATCCTGTGGCCCTAATGTGTGACATTCAGGAAATGTACCTGCAGATTAAGCTAAGACCTGAAGATCAGCCTTATCATCGCTTCTTATGGCGAGACTTGCAGTCTGACCGAGAACCTGACATCTTTGAGTTTGACAGGGTTGTATTCGGAGTGAACTCATCCCCATTCCAAGCACAGTTTGTTGCTCAAGAACATGCCAAACAACGCCAATCAGAACTTCCCCTAGCGGCGGAAACTGTTTTGGAAAGTACGTACATGGATGACAGCATGAACTCTGTTCCTGATGTCAAGACCGGTGTAGAATTGTACAGCCAGCTGTCAAGGCTATGGGAATCTGCTGGGATGCATGCCCGGAAATGGCTATCAAACGTGCCAGAAGTTTTACAGTTCATTCCAGCTTCAGATTGTGCGACCGAAGTTGACCTTGACCGTGGAGAACTGCCCTCTGTTAAGACACTGGGTGTTTTGTGGTGTCCCATGGAGGATGTGTTCAAATTTCAAGTTAACTTGCCTACCAAGAGCGCTGATCATACGAAATGCAGTTTCCTAAGGAAGATAGCCACGTTGTTTGACCCTCTTGATTTGCTGTCCCCGTACACAATGCGTGCCAAGGTCCTGATTCAAGAGATGTGGGCAAGTGGTGTGGGATGGGATGAGCCAGTGGATAGAAGACTGTCATGGAAGGCTACACAGTGGTTTGATGAGCTATCAGTGCTACCCACCCTTCACATTCCACGATGCCTAAGAACCACCACTGCAGTAAAAAGCATAACTTTACACACGTTTGTTGATGCATCTCAAGAAGCATACAGAGCAGCCTGCTACACTAGACATCTGTATGAAGACGAATCTGTTAGTTGTTGTCTTGTGGCTTCACTCCAAGCTGTAAGCATACCATGTTTAGAACTGATGGCGGCTGTAGTAGGGCTTAAGCTCAGCGAGACAGTTGGAAAAGTCCTTGCCATTGAGAGTAGTCACCGCGACTTTTGGTCTGACAGCATGGATGTGCTTAACTGGATTCGCGGATGCAGTCGAAAGTTCAAGCCATTTGTAGCTAATCGCGTTGGAGAGATCCAAGCCTTGACGAGTCCAAATCGGTGGAGGTATATGCCCACCGGACAGAACCCAGCTGATCTACTGACCAGAGGAGAAAGCGTCTCTAAGCTGTTGACAGAAGAGAAATGGTGGAACGGACCAGCTTTCCTAAAGCAAGATTCAACTGAGTGGCCTGAGACTAAAATTGAGGTCAAGAAAGGACCAGACATTGAAGTTCGTAAGCAGTACCAAGAAGCAGAACAAACAGAGGAGCAGACATTCCTTTCTTTGACCAGTGAAGACCGCCTGCAGCCACAAAGATACTCAAGTTGGAGTAAGCTCACCAGAGTTGCTGCGAATGTAGACCGTTTCCTAGAGAACTGTCGTTTACCAACAACTCTTAGAAGAGAAGGAGCCTTAAAACCTGATGAAGCGACCGCTGCAGGAATGAGATATATCAGGCAGGCGCAACAAGATGTTTTTGCCGAGGAAATTCGAGCATTGAAGGCTGGAAGGGAAATTCCAGGTGGAAGTAAACTGGTGCCACTGCGACCTGTACTAGATGAGGAAGGAGTCCTTAGATGTGATGGGAGACTTCGTTATGCAGAGTGTCTGCCATGGGAAACCTGTTACCCCATAATCTTGCCTCGTAGCCATTGTGTCACAAAGCTCATAGTCAAGCATGCACACGAGCAAGATCATCATGCAGGGACCAACCAAGTACTAGCGCAGCTATCAGCCCAGTATTGGATAATTTCTGCAAGAGAAGCAATTAGAGAGTGGGAAAGAGAATGCATGCAGTGAAGAAGAAGGAAGGCTTCTCCAGCTAAGCAGATCATGGCCCCTTTGCCAGAGTTACGCACATGAAAGTCCCCTCGAGCATTCAGCCACATATCTGTTGACTTTGGTGGGCCTTTCATGACCAAACAGGGAAGAGGAAAGATACGTCAGAAGAGGTACCTGTGTCTGTTTACTTGCCTGGAGACTAGGGCTGTGCATCTTGAAGTAGCATACAGCCTTGACACTGATTCATTCCTAAATGCATTCTTTTGAATGACGTCACGACGTGGTATTCCTAAAGATGTTGTTTGTGACAATGGAACTAACTTTGTTGGTGGAAGTAATGAGTTGAAAGAATTAGAAGGCTTGGACCAGAACAAGATCCAAGATACAACATCGAGCCACAGAATCAACTGGCACTTTAACCCGCCTGCTGGGCCACACTTCAGTGGTGTACATGAAATCATGATCAAAGCGGCAAAGAAAGCAATTTACGCAATTTTGGGATCTGCGGATATCACCGACGAGGAACTGTTAAGTGCAATTGTTGGCGCAGAAGGCTTAATTAACTCTCGGCCACTAACCTATCAATCAGCTGACCCATCAGACCTTATTCCTCTTACCCCAAACCACTTCCTTCATGGACAAGTAGGAGGAAGATTCGCACCGGAAAGTGTTGACATTGACGATTTCAACCCAAGAAAGAGGTGGCGTCGGGTTCAGGAACTTGTTCGCCACTTTTGGCATAGGTGGTTGCGAGAATGGATTCCGAGTTTGAGTGCAAGAAAGAAGTGGCGCAGAGATCAACCGAACTTCAAAGTTGGCGATGTGGTGATTGTAATGTCTACAGAGACTCCTAGAGGAAAATGGCCCCTTGGACGCATCATCAAAGTACTTCCTGGAAAGGACGACCGGGTCCGAGCCATTGATGTTCAAGTGGGAAAGTCGGTGTACAGGAGACCAGTTGTGAAACTTTGCCCATTGGAACAATGTTGAACATTAAGTGATTCACTAGTGAACTGTGAACTTTAGCTTGAGAAGTTTTGAAACCGAAACATTTTTTGATAGTGTTTCTTTTGTGCAATTTTGTTGATATTGTCTAATCAAGGAAGGGGAGGATGTTCTGAAGAAAGCTTTGTATAAGCAATCCCCTGGGTCCCCCTCCTACGTAGGAGTTTTTGCACGCATGCGCAATAAATAGTTGTTCGACCACGAGGGAGTTGTCAGCCATGTTGACTGAATGTTTTTTACTGAACCCCGAACCTTTGGAAATACGGAACAAATAGAAATAAAAACGTTTGGATATATACCTTCGGCGCTTTCGTTTTGCACAACAACATCTTGTGGAGATGCCATTCTTAAGAAAATAATGCAACTTCGACTGAGCGTCCACTCCCGCTTACAGGAAAACATGGGAAATGGTGCAAAAAATTCCCGCCATTCTGTAAATGGAACGGTATTTTTCCGTTCCTTTCTGTTGGAACGGAAAAAGTGGAGCACCTCCGAAGGTAGACTTGCTCCAAGCTGACCTCGTGTAAATGATAGCGAGCGATAGCAAGGCCTTGTATAATAGCGAACACCATGCTAGGAAACGAGGTCAACTTGTTTCGCCTGAATGGATTTGAATCAAATTAAAAATTCACGCACGAAAAATGATTGACATATGCTTTACCGGGAGTGGCGTCAAATAACTTCAAATGGTATCACACGTGCCGCAAACTTCCCGCGTAATAACAAACTGTTGACAGTCGGCGAATGGAAGCGGCGGGTAGTACTGCCACCAAGTCATTTTGTAGATTATCTCTTACCCCAAATTCGAAGAACTCAGTTTGTTTACAGTGTGGCAACCAAATTGAAAACGCAGACAAGCGAAGGAAGCTTTTTGACGCTGGAGAGAAGACACAGTTCTGCAAAAACCTTGACAGGATCTTCGCTCTTAGTTCACCACATTATCAAAACCTTGTCCAAAACTCATAGTTACATGAATCAATCAAAATGATTTCTACCTGTGATAACATCATTCCTGAAAATTTGACATTTACTTTTTCCATCTACCAAAGCAAATTGACTTCGTGACAAGTGTAATTTGTTTTGAAATTATACTCATCTGCAAGGTTTTTGAATGTCCACTCGATATTAAAATTACTCAGTTTTCTGAAAGTTTCTGTCTTAAACCTCTTAACCTCATGCTTACCATTTTGCAATACAGTGACTTTCGTCGACAAAAATGGCTTTGCTCGAGTCCTTTCACAGGGTACAGAGGAGTCAAGTTTGTCAGCAATATACAATATCACCAGACGATCTGTAAACATGAAGGCACTGGGTCACCTACGCTTACAAGATCGCTTTAGAAGGTCGTTTTGCATGGTAGATATGTTGAACTGCGGACAAACTTGACTCCTCTGTGCCCTGTGGTCCTTTAGGTCTCGAATGACGGTTCTGTGTGAGTTCAACAGAGCCTCAGGACTGCCAAACAAAAGGTTAAACCGACCAAGTCGAATGTTTTTCATTTCGGCGGCAGTACTTTCCGAGCCGATAATGGCTGCTGCTATGCCGCGACTTTTCAAGCCAGCAACTTGGTCCTTCATTAATGACACGAGAGGGGCCACCACAAGACAAACAGAGGATATATCCGTTTGCTTTTCTGCGTTTTCCACTCCTACTGCAATATTCCCTCAAAAACAAACGGGGCAATCTCAAAACACAACGACTTGCCCCATCCAGTCGGAGAAAAACACGTCCTTTCCAGTGAGATAGGCCTCCACGACACGTTTCTGACCGTCTTGTAACTTATCGTAACCTAATTTCTGCAGGCCAAAGTTTAAAACTGCTTCCATGTCTTCCAAATCGTCTTCCATGCTTCGAAGAAACAAAAACAAAGATGGCATCTTTCTCGAGTCTCAGATTACTTCGTGATAAAAACCCTTCGCTCTGCTATTGGTCAATTGCCATGACGTCACCGGTAGAATTTTCGACCAGTGAATTTGGCGCCAAACAGGTATGAAAAGTCCTTTTAAAAGGCCCAACCAACCACAAGGCCAGAAAAAAAAATTTAAAACGACTTTGAGAAGGTCTACTCCGAAGGTTGTCCGTCTGTTCCGGAAAATTTCCATAAGAACGCGCGTGTGCCATTTGCATATCAACCGGTTGAACCGGAAATCGCCCTTAGACTCCTTACCCTCCCCCCACACACACAAAATATAAATTCAATTTAAATTTTTAATCACGTTTGACACTTTTCCTTAGTTAAGGGTAATTTAAGGAAGTTTACAAAGGTTTCAAGTCGGAACTCTCAGTTCATTTTCAAGGTATTACAGCACATATTCTTCAGACATTTCAGGATCTGACTCATAGTGCAGTATCATCCCCTCATCATTCTTGTCTAGGTTTTTCTTCATTTCGCAACCATGGACAGTCAACTTGCCATTTTGAGGAAGAAAGGACAGAACTGTGTTGCTGGACTTCAATAAGTTAAGAAAGTTGCTGATGTCAATGAGGGAACAGGGTAATACAACTTGTTGAATCCGTTTTTAGAATAACCGTAGACCAACATTCCACGGTTTCGCTTCAAAGATTCACTGGGGGGAGTTTGTTGACATGGAAATAAAGAAGTCAAGAACAGAGACAAGCTAAAAGTAAAATTGCCAAGAACAATCTTCACACCAGACAGCTCCCAATCTAGCTACTAACAAGCATAGATGGAAACTCAGAGGTCTTGGCTACAGGTTGAAGTACTTTATAGAATCGTCATTCTGGTGAAAAGGCAGTTGAAAAAACCTGGAAGAGCACAGAGCCACTCTGCACAGGGGGGTTGAAGACTTCGCAAAGCCTGGCACTTTTTTGGTATCACAATCATTGCCAAAAGTTTGACATCACATCAAGTCAATCGCAAGGTATAAGTTTCTCCTGCAAGTGGGAAAAATTGAATGTACCTCACCTCTGTATTCTCTCTGTGAGTAAAATAGCGATAGTTTTCAATCGTCTTTAAATTGTATTCTAAGTTTTTGGCAAACTTGAGAGAAGGGATTTTTCTCAATTGTGCGAATAAATTATGCTAGCTGATAATTCCTACACTTGTTCATTTGGGATGTGCCTTTTCTCCTAAAATGTCTGCATGTTTCTGTTGCTGAATCACACAGAAGACCCTAGTTTTTGTTGAAAAGATGAGTTAAGGTTAGTACTATTTCATAAAAATATCCTATCCTATGAAGTATGTCTTATGTTATAAGTTTGCAGTTTTTCAAATGATAGTACCATAGGTGGCGAGATCCCATTGCCACAAGCTGTTTTTCCTTGTTCAAACAGGTTTCGAAGTAAAAAAATTGTGTAGTGTTTTTTATCACCGAGCAGTGCAGCAAATGAACCGCACTGTTTTAAACATTTGGCACAGAAATGGTATTGTTAACTAAACTTTGTACTTTTTTATGAAGTGAAATTATTTCACTTGTTGTGCTATCGCTTTTCAACACAAGCTAAATCAACATCTTCCTTCAGACTACAGGTGTGATTTCACTGATGGACGATTGGAACCAAAACGACAGAGTGGAAAAGCAAAGGAGATGGAGGAAATTAACAAAAAAGTAAAAGAAAAAGAGATCATTCTTATTGGTGATTCTATAACAAAGAATATGGAGAGGTTTGCCTCCAATTATTATGAATATTTCCCTGCTTCCACAGTGTTGAATGCAGGAATCACGGGTGAAACTGTGAAAGCAATCCTGTACAGGGTCAAGGAGATGCATTTCCCGTGCACAGTGCAGCACACAAATTTCTTCTTTGTGGTACGAACAATTTGCATTCCCACTCCCCTGCAACTATTTCATCAACCATTATTGAAATTTTATTTTCCCTTCACACAAAGTGTCCATTTGCTGTTATTCATGTACTTGCTATTTTAACCCGTTTTCATCAATTTTGCCCTCATGTTTCTCCTGTTAACTCTTCTATTTATTTTCAGGTGCAAGATTATTTTTCAGATTTTGTTTTGTATCAAAATTTTAAATTGTACAATGATCAATTCATCCATGCAGCTGAAACCAGCACAACAGAACAATTGCAGAAGAGCTCTAGCATTCCCAGAGGAGGTTAATACCAATGCGCTTGTGGCTGCCTCGGAAGAGAGCGGAAGAATTATTGGTGGAAAAAAGCAGAAGACAGAAGATTATAAAGATCAAAAAATTGCAAGCAAAAGTCAGAAAACTGGAAAACGAGATTGACAAGGAACTCAAGGAGTTTCTAGAATAAAAAATATAGTTTATCCTTTTTTAAAGAGCAGATAAGTAAAGCTTGTGGATATATTTTCAATACAAAAATAAGCAAGATTAACAAACAACATTTTGACATCTTCAAGATGTCATTGTCAAGTTAAATAAATTCATTAGTTAATGCGCATATATGTGATGTACAAATTATGCTGGAAAGGTGTTACATGCGAATAGTCAAGGAAACATGTTAATTGCCTGATAGTTTCGCTCGGATCGAGTCTGATTGGGTGTTAAGATCTGGTTTAAGATCTCTGATATACAGCATTTTCTATATCAGGCAGTCAAGGTTCGTCTTGCATTTCCTTAGGATGGTAAACCTGTCTTAAAGATTCCTAGGCTCGATATTGTGTTTCATCTTTAAATGGTTTCTGATAGTTGAGCTCTGATGTTCAGCAACAAGTTGATATAAGTGTCGGCATGTGAAGCCAACATAGCTCGCACTGCACAAGCCACATTTGAATCGATAAACGCTTTGTTAGTTGATTAATGGTGGCTTTTTCTCTTGGATCTTAACATTTGCTACTAATGAAGACCGGTTAAAGGTTTTTTTTTCCCAATTTTGATGCTCAAGTCCCTTAGCTGTTTTCCAGCGATGTCAGTTGATTTTTGATCTTTGAATGGTAGTACTATTCGGGTGAAGGCACTTTTATCATGGCTAATGGCGTGGCTTGTTCTTTCAGTTGTAGTTTTCACTGACGTCAAAAACTTAGAAATGGTGTTATCTTCAAGATGGGCAGGGTATTGTTGTTTGCTGAAAAGATCTTTTAAGCACACGCATTCTGTGGAGAAGTACTCCCAAGAGGAGGATAGTTGATAGGCACGGTTCAGCATTGTTGTTATAAGTGCTCTTTTGTAACGGAAGTTCACATGGCTTTGGTAATGCAAAACAGGGCCTGAGTTCGTTGCTTTTACATGGCTTTCATTACTTTTAAGGGACTTGCGCTATGTAGAAAAAACTGTCTGAATGCAAGCGCAAAACGGCGTAAACATAATGCAAAGAAAAAGCAGGGCGTTGTTAGTAGATGTTTCCATGGTAAATCAAATGGACGGGTGTCTAGTGTTGAGGGTTTCCAAGAAGGTGTTGGTTGAGGTTTCGTCCGGCGTGCTTGTTTATGTATCATCAACGTGTCATTTATAAAAGAGTGGCATTTGTCCTATACGTTGTATATTATCTTCGATAGAACACAAAGACATTTGCTAACAGGGGTCTAAGGGGTGACCCCATGGCAACCCCGTCATCTGCTCATAAAAAAGACCATTAAACTGAAATAATTGATCTTTCATGGCGACATTAAGTAGTTGCACCAGATCAGTTTTGCTGATGTTTAGATTGTGCGTTCTATTAGACCAGTTATCTTCAAACGCTCAGTCTGGCAGAATTTGAATTGGGAAGGTACTGAATAGTAGTTTACAAGAAGATAGAGTGTTCTGCGCCGTTTTTATAAGAATATCAACAATAAAGAAGTAGACGGAGAGGGGCTGATGTGAGCTGTGCACAGATGATGGCGTGTAAAGTATGGGAAATTTTTTTTCTTGAGAGTGTTCTTTGAACGTAAAAAGAAAAAATGGCTACTTAACAGAAGGAGGGGCTCTCTCCCCTCATGAAAACAAAAAGAGAGGGGGGCACTGAGGAGTATATGAAACAAGTGTTGATCTCAATATTGCAAAGAAAAATCGCATAACAAATGACTTCATTGTTGCACTAATATCTTTTTGACTCACTTGTGAGCAAATATTTACTTTTGATGGGCATCCCGAGTAGAAGAAGATGTGTGTATATTTTACTTTAATTTTGTTGGAATGAGTTAAAAGCATAGTAAAAGTTAATCCGTTTCCCAAGAGTAGACTCTCTCAATAAAAAAGCAATATTGATGCATTGGAGAATTAATTATTTACACCAAAGTCCATTTTTCTCTTTCGGTAAAAGGCTCCTTTTTCAGCCTATACCTTAGTACTAAATTAGATTCAAATTACCCAGTGATAATTACAGTGACAATGCTAATGACAGTGTTTTAACGGAGAAACCCCTTTACGGAGCCTTAAAAAAACAACAACACAGATGTCCTCCCATTTGGGAAATTGTTTGCACTAAATATTATGCGAAGTCGATTATCTCCACAATGAAGCAATAAACAAACCCGATTTGCAGTCTATACCTTAGTAATAAGTGAGTTTTAATTTAACCGTCAGAAAATTTTCCACGTGACAGCATTTTAACAGAGAAACCCCTTCACGGCGCCCTTTCACAAAAACAACACCAAGTAACAAAGATGGAATCCTAGTCGGCAAATTATTTGCACTAAAGTATTACACGAAGTCGTTTTTTACCACGGTGAAGCCATAAAGAAACTAGACTTTCAGGTTAAAAGCTAGAACAGTGTTTGCTAAAATGTACTGATAATTCCAGAGCTACAATCCCAAACAATACTCATAAACAGATATAAAGAAAAGAGTGTGAATAAGTAATACAGGGTTTTTCATATCTTTTGTCTTTTTTGTTTTTATATTCAGTTTTGTTTTCCATGTTTCTTTGCTTTAAATATCTATGTAAATTTAGGTTTATTACGTTCGTTACCAGAAGATTTTTATTATTTGGTAATCAGGTTTCAACATTGGACAAAACCAAATCATCGGGTCATGTTCAAAGATTTCGAGGACATAAAGACAGAAGTAGATTGATGGACGTGTTTATAGTTTTGGAATTAATCAAGTGTATCAAATTAATGTTTCTTGTGAACAGAGCTGAGGCTGGAAGACAATGAGAGTAGAAGTGATCTTGGAACGTGTTGTTTTAAATTTTCATGACCTAAAGAGATCCATTTCCAGAGACCAAGAAGACTGCCTATGATCCATTGTCAAAAAGGTTAAAGAAGATCATTCCATCAAGTGGAAGAAATTTGCTAATGAGAAACAATTCAAATTTAAAAAGTCTGTGGTAGTCAAATTTGATTCAGCTATCACCACCATTTATAAATAGGAGTTGGATAAGGCGAAAAAAAGAGCTGGAAAAAGGTAAGAAGCTTTCGTCTGAATATCAAAATTGATTAAGCTTGCCGATCAATCAGAGTGTGGTTGGGCCACAGCTTCTGCCTGAGACTGACGACTTCATATATACTCCTGAAGATGATCCGTGTATTTCTAAAGCTGAAAAATCGGCAAAGAAAGAAAGAAACCTGCTTTGTTTATGGATTGGAAGGACATTTGAGAAACAGCTAATATATACATTTCGCCCAGAAGAGTAAAATCTGTTAAAATTGAGAGACTAAACGTTTTCGACCTGTTTGATCATCATCAGACAGATCATGATCAAACAGATCATACTTGTGAGTGTTTACTCATATTATTTGTTATTTATTAATCCATTTTTGTCTTGTTTGGTTTGGCATTTATTTTCTTGTTCTCATCCTCTTGGAATAGGCGACACTTGGCTTGAAGCGAGCCTCACCCAAGGATTGTGTGTGTCTTGTATAGGGTCAAACTGAGATTTAGAAAGAGTTGTAGGAGACACCTGCAGATGGACACAGAAGCAGGTGAAATGCAGCCAAAGATCCAAGGTGTCTGTGTTCCTGGAGAGACCAATGCATAAGTAAGTACTCTTTATTCCCCAAAGTGATCCCTGAGAGAAGACTGGAGGTCCCACATAGGAGCCAGATATGATGAATTACCAAGGAGAGCCATGTAGCCTCTCTTGCATTACTTTTGTTACATCCGGTGATGTCATAACTATTGCGCATTAAAGTGTAAAGCAGTGTGCCCCATGGTTAATGTTGGCGGTGTTCTAGCCTTTTTGTATGGCGTTATATCCCCACTAAATTCGACTTCTTCTTTTCAAATTCCAGCTTACATTTTATCTTTGCTGTCCGCGATTCTACATTAGTTTCACAATGCGACATTGTAGTTTCACGATACGAAATTCGACTTCATCTTTTCAAACTCTAGTTTTCATTTTATATTTGTTGTCCACGATTCTACATTAGAGTTTAACAATGCGACATTGTAGTTTTCATGATACAATGGAACACTATAGTTTCCTGAATGCTACATCTTAGTTTGACAATGCCCTGAGACAGCGCCATTCCAGTGACACACTTTCAATTTAATGAACCGTCGTTCGACATGCTGGCTTGGCCATTTCATTTTCAACTTCCGACACGCATGAATGGGTTTGAACTAAAAAACTGCTGAGCCACGGCCGCGGCGCAGTCGGCGTCCAGCGAGACGAAGGCACGGCTAAGGCGAGTGGCGGAGCAACTCCTTTTTCAAGCAAATGAAGGAAATGACGGTGAGTTCAATGAGAACTTCGGTTTTCTTAATTGTCACAGTTAAACGATGTTGTTGACTTTTAGTTTAAACAAGATTCAAGACATAATAGTTGTAAATGTGTTGTGATTGCCTAATAAACTTGACTGTCTCAGAGTCACTGGAAGTGAAAAGCTAAAAATCTGGAGTGACCTTGTTATGATATTACTAAATACGACACAATTGTACTCTTTCTCTAGTCGTTATTAAATATAATATTGACGATTTTTCTTTATTAGTACCAAATACTGATCCAGCGCCAACAGCGGGAAACTCAGCAATTCCGGTACTGAACCACGTGATAAAGTGAGCCCCACAGCTGAACATAGAAGAATATTCAATTATGGCGGTGCCAGATTAAGTGGTTTCACCCGGAGACCAGCAACAACATATGTATCAAAAGGAAAAGGTAGTGGCAATAGAGGCAAGAAAAAAATTCAAACTTGCACACTTAAATTTTTTTGTTTGGGTGCGAAAGACGATGATGCACCGCCATCCACAATTGCCGGGAAAGCAGAATTGTCCAACCGTGGACTGTGTCCATCATCGATAACTTGTGATGTAACAGCCAAGGACACCTTTGTTTGGGTTAAGGTTATTACATGACACTCATGAGGAAGTTGCCAGGCAACTGGAACTTCAAAAATCGTGCATTCAGCGGAAACAAAAAAGTTGTATTTAACTAGCCATTATTGTAGCGTGAGCTAGTTTAATTAAAATGTTTATCAGTAACTTAATTTTTTCTGTAGACTTCTTGTCACAAATTCTTGAAACACACCATGCGGCCTGAGACCGAGCCGAGTCCTGACCCACTTGAGGGTTTATTTATTTATTTATTTATTATTTTTTATTCCTTTCCTCTGTGTTTTTTTTCTTTCATGGTCACTCAGCCTATACTGCACTGGACTGAAAACACCACAAGCGCTCGGAGTAAAGGGTGAAGGACAGAATGTGTTGGGAGGGGGGTGGTGGGATGGGAGGGTGAGCGACTGTAGGGTAAGAAAAGGGTAGAATGCACAAGGAGATCCGCATCTTTTTATGTTGTGCAGTTGTTTTAAGTGCGCTCGCGTACTGACAAGTTTGAATGCCCCCCTAAAATGCACATTGAAACTGAAAATGTGAAAGCATTTATGACATTCCTCTACGTAATGAAGTCGGGGACGGGAGGTCCCACATTAAGAGATGATAGGAATGCTCGTCTATTCGCTCAGATTTTGGTCTCACTTCGGCTGTTCAGGACAGGACGCCAGTAAGTTGAACCGTCAAGGCTTCGTTTAGAATTGCAGGTAAAGAAAAAAACGCTATCATTCTTTGTTGGCAGGCTAGAACGATTTGGCATGGAAAATGGTATCTTACAGGGGTCAAGTAAGAAAGCTTGAACCCACGCCCAGATTGATGTCCGTTTGGGGTTCCGACAAGCATTACCGTCGTTTGAATGGAATTCTGGATTCGAAGTTTGTAATCATTTCAACAGGAATCAAGAGCCTTCACAAATTACTGCAATTTTGTATTCAAGACATGACTATGACTATGACTAAGAAATTAGTTGGTTCTAGATGCAGTGCTTATTTTCAAGTCTGTAGACCCTTGGAATTGGTTTGGAATAAAATCAATGATCTCTTCGAGATTCAACTATTTTCCATGGAGTATGCGTTGGGGAAATGTTAGTATTGAAAACGATTTGCGATGCATTAAAACCCATTGCCTGACAGTCCAGAAGGCTACTCCCCTAAATTTCGGATAGGGGTGTGCCGCGAACGTACTCAAACCCTGACCCTATCTAAGGATAAAGAAAACGAAAATTAATACCTCTTCTAAGGCCCAAACCCGAAAATATTGACACCCTATTCAAGGGGAGGAGAAGCATTGTGTGACGACTCAAATAACGGCTAACCGCACACGGCAAAGCTCAAATCTTTCAAAATCGCTTTGTTAATACTTACTGACGTGGGCGTTTATTTTAGCTGATAGAATTAAGGTACCCTATCTAAGGATCACACCGTGGACACAATGCCAAAAGGAAAAAAAGTGATACCCTATTTCCCGCCCTATTTAAGGACCGAGAACCTCAAAAAACATACCCTATCCCGCGGGACATACCCTATATAGCCCATATATGGGAGTACCCCCCGGGGGGCTAATTAGCGCACACCCAGCCCCCCAAAAACAAGTGGAAAAAATATACCATATGCGTACTAAATTCAGACAAATAATTCCTTTCTGAAGTAAACGTTTATTACAACTAGACACGCTGAAAGACCAGTTCATGATTTAAAATGTTAATTATCAACCTTGATAAATTGATCCCAAACCAAACTTGAAGACGGTGAAAAAAATGTCTTCACCTTCGCGCGTCATTTTAACAACTCGCAAAAACACGAACTCTTTCTACAAAGTATAAAACTAGTTCAAAACACTCTGGTGAAAGGTAGGTTTTCATTCTGTACATCTGTCACTGACATTTATTTGACCACCAGTGGTATTATCTTGGTACAGAAAAGTGGTAATTGGCGATAATAATTTGCGAATCATGGGCCGTGAGATAGCGCAAAACTACTGAATTCCGTCCACATAATTAACACTCACATTGCTTTTCATGCTTTCCATCACTATAACTAATACCAAAGAAATACTTGTTGAGTCTTTGTTTGCATTTTCCGAAGTACAGTTGTAAATCTTTGCATGTAAAAGGTCGTAAACTGAGCACAATTATTAAATAAACAACAACGTGATGGTAAGTCGGCCGCAGGAGATGTCACCATGTGCTTTTCAAATCAATACGCTTCAGAAGCCTAAAATTCCAAACGTAAACTGGGCAAATGAAAGAAACTTGAAGGAAGTTTTGTTTTAGATTAATTCTCATTTCAAGATGTAACTACTAAATATGTATCAAAGCTTCAAAATTCTGCATATTTTTGAAGCTGCGAGATCCTGCATTATTCACGCTAAAGCTAGTTTAATTTTAGCCCGACAGCTTTTTGCAGTCAATTTTTCACTAAGTGGCTTTACCGATCCTTCTAAAAGTTCGAAGCAATATTGTGCATTACCATTTTCCTGTCTGGTCTTTTTATGCTATCCATCACTATAACTAATAACAAAAAAAAAATACTTGTTTGCATTTTCCGAAGTACTGTAGTAAATCTTATCACGTAAAAGGTCGTAAACTGAACACAACGAGATGGTAAGTCGGCCGCACGCTGCATATCAGATGTCACCATGCGCTTTTCAAATCAATACGCTTCAGAAGCCTAAAATCCAAACGTAAACTGGGCAAATGAAAGAAACTTGAAGGAAGTTTTGTTTTAGATTAATTCTCATTTTAAGATGTAGCTACTAATGTATCAAAGCTTCAAAATTCTGCATATTTTTCAAGCCGTGAGATCCTGCATTATTCACGCTAAAGCGTAAGTGTGAATTTTAGTCCGACGGCTTTTTGCAGTCAATTTTTCACTAAGTGGCTTTACCGATCCTTCTAAAAATTCCATTTAAGTTCGAAGCAATATTGTACATTACCATTTTCCTGTCTGAAGTCTTGAGAAGCTGCATTGACATCAAGTCCGTGAATTGTGGTCAAAACAAAAGATTGCGTGACGAGCTAAAAATACTTCTTTCAATGAAGACGACAAACAATAGACTTGTAACAATAGAAAATAGCATTGGCCAATATCCTCTGACAATGAAGATTCGCAGCAGCTTTTAAGCATGTAAAACTAAGCGATTCAATCGATGAATAGCACAGATCTTTGAAAAATACCTACCTGTAGTTTGCAAAAGGCCAGACAGGCTAAATGAAGAGCGACGCGTGAAAATAACACTTCCGCTCGAGAACTGCTGACGCATTCCTATCCAGTGACGTTTTTATCACCCACAGCGAAAAGTATTCCCTTGACAAATTAAAGCAGTCCCTTGAGAGTATACAAAAATGTGGGTCAGAGAGTGCTAACCCAATGATCCCAATTCTTACCATTTTCCTTGGTAACCAAGCAAAATAGTCGAAAAAAGGGAAACTGGGGTGGTTAAGACCGACTTTTTTTTAGGACCGAGTGAGAGATTGCACATGCGGTCATGCAAGGGAACAGGAGAAAACTGCTCGCTTACATTTTTTAACAGGATTGAGGGTAGAGGTTGACCGACTACTGCGTAAGTGGTAACCATCATCATGTTCAATACAAACTTTGCAAATGCGAAATCCTCAAAATACAGCTGAGAAGAATAAAGTTATTGTTTACTTGGGAACGGACAAAGCTACATTTACACCAAGGAAATTACCACAACATCTGGGCAGCGGGAACAGTAATGGTACAGAAACAAAACGACCCTACAAGGTTTTGGATTTCTGCAGTTGTCCATTCAGATGAAAAACATAGTTGCGTATAACTTTATTACTTCTCACCAAGCTTTCACAACATGGCTATGAATAAGTACGAAAAGAAGTGGTTAGAGTTACCCCACCCCACCTCCTCCCCCCCTTCCCCCAGGAGGTGGGGAACTTACAAAATAGTTCCGCCATGGAATTCAAGCCATTACCACTTTGATATACTATTTCTGACAAAAAGATAACCCTTTAAGACGGGATGCTGCATCTCTTGTCAAAAATGTTTCACTTTAATACCCCCCTAAATACTTACATAAAACAACTGTTTGTTGGGTCTGTTTGAAAAGCATTTCACATACCTAAATAACAGTTTTCCTTACCCTTTCCCATACTCCAACTCGTGAGATCCTACTTTTATAAGCCTCCAGTCTGAAAAAAAATTCAACACCTATGGGGAGAGTCTCCCACCGCACAGTACCCACACCTCCAGCCCCCCGGGAGTTCGTGTTGTAGCAGTCTCTCATTTTGTGACAAACACGAGGGTCCACTAGTTATGTCACGAAACCGTTCTTTGAATATCTAGGTACCATTTGTGGCTCTAAACTTCGTTAAAGTGCATCTGTTCACCGTGCTATCAAGTTTCTTGTATGAACGGCTGTACGGAAGTTGACATACAGTTAAAATTGTCAAGAAATACGATGCAAACGGGAGCTCCGGGAACAGAGACTGATTGTGTAATTAGTAACATAGCCGCTTGCCCATGGGATAAAGCAATGTTCAAACACTGCTTTTGCGAGGTAAGAGTAAAACATTAAATACTTCATCTAGTATGGAGCTAAACGATAAGATTTTGTTCGAATTTTGGCTTCATTAGAAAGCATACCGCGTAATTAGATTAGTTGCCGTTGTTGACATTAGTCGCTGTTGTGATTTCCTCGAAATGCAACGGGCTATTCCTTGGCTGAAATTAAAAGCCCCAAGCAATTTTTTATATCCTTAAAAAGGACATCATTTCTACTTACCAAAGCCTTAATCTCAAGTGATTCTGAGTTATACCGCATAGGAAAAGTGTTTCATGAAAAACTGCTCCAAAATGAAATCTGCAAACAATGAAAAATTGGTGATTTTCAAATACTCGCCTGGAATTCAAAGTTTAGTTGATTGTCAAGTTATTAGACTCAAATCATTTGTTTATGCTTCCTGTACAAAAGTCCCAATATGAGAAAGGCCTGCTTCCTTTTGCGCCTTTGAGGAGCAAAGTTCTCGAGGCCATGCTCGTCGCTTTCGTTTCGGCATTTTATGGCAGCGGGCGCTCGTTACAGTTTTTTAGTATTTTCTCGATAATAAAAATAGATTTGAACAAAAAAATTCACCACGTTTATTGACTCACCATAGGGTATCTGTGAGCAAAAAATAAAGGTAGTTGATTTTGTAAGCATGTGCCACATTTTTCCGATTCCACGCGGTCTTCAGAAAAATTTGCTCTTAAGTGTTCAGCTGCAGGACTGCCGAAATCAAATGTCAGACTTTGATCTGTAATTTGCGAAATGAAGCACTATAATTACCTTTTTGCTCAGAATTTTTGTTCAAAAGTAATCACTTCATCGAGTTATATTATTTACAAGAAGTGTTCATGAATGTAAAGAAATATGTTAAATACTGCCACAGTCTATGAGGAGCTCATTTTACAAAAAAGCAGATCTGTAATTTGCGAAACAAAGTACTAATAAGTTTTGCTCCGAAAATCATCCCTGCATCAAGTTGTATTTAAGAAAAGTGTTACCGAATGCGAACATATTAGTTAAATATCGTCACGAAGAGCTCGTTTCGCAAAATACAGATCTTGGAATTTACAATTCTGCGCTTCTGGTGTTTTATTCCTTTTTTAGGTTATCACACAGAGAAATGTGACAGTTGTTATACTTGATGAGTTCATTTCTAAAGGTTTATTCCTCATTTCGTTTCGTTTCGTCTTGTTTCGCAAAATACAGTAAGTCTGCTGTTGCTCCATGTGTGTTATTAGTTGGGCATTGCCGCGCTAGGCTCGATTTCCAGCCGCTTTTTCGGGAAAATGAGCCTGCGGTCATCCCCCCGAAAGCACGGCTGGATGCGCGAGGTTTCCTTTGTTTGCCTTAGCCAATCAGAATTCTGCCTGCAGATTTTTGTCAGGCCAAACAGGCTGCATAAATTATGTTGTCAGAGAAAGGACCCGAGAATACGGCGGCAATCGAGCCTATGTTTTGGAGCGCTTTAAACTTTAAACCTGGAAGATTTACAACAAGAAAGCATTAGAGGAGCTGGGTAATGGTGAAAATAGTTTTGTAATTCAACCTGTCAGAAACGGTGGTGACATTGCGAAAGAGACGGCGACATACAAGTCCATTGCTGTTCGCAAATGTTGGAGCCAGAACTAGCTTCGCGTCTCTTCAAAACAAACTAAATAGCTATTACGTGTATAAGTTACAGCAGTCTCTGGTGAAGCCGGACAAAGATATTTCATCCATGATAAGATACAACACATCTTGCAAGATTTGTAACAGTTAAATGAGACAGCCGAGCTTAGCTGTTTAAATGCAAGTAATCATCATCTTTAATGAAAAATTTTCAGATCTTGTCCGTTCAGAGGGAACATTTTGCGAAGTCAAAATATCTTGCAAATAGAAGCGAACCAAACTGCTCGAGCAGAGCATCATGCAAACGTGTAACATGTCAAAACAAAGACAAATCCGCAGTAGTGAGTCTGTGTCGGCTTGTCACGATTCTCAGTAACATTTGCTTCGCTTTGTCTCAGAATTTTTTTAGACACTCGATACTCCTTTAGCAATCTAAAATATAAACTTATCGGGTAAGCCGTAAGGCAAAGTTCGTATTGGAACGAGAAAACATATATTTTTTATGCCATTTCCGGTGATCAGAAATGATGCATAAATTAAATTTTGAATCTACGTCACAGACACGATCGGCCACTCACGCGTCCAGCCGTCACTTCTCGGGGAGGAAAGACAGAACACAAGAGGACGGCAGAAATCGAGCCTGTCGCCGCACAAGCTCGGTTGCAATCGACACCGAGCTTAAAGATGGGATAGAGTTAGTCGAAGAGCTGTTGGTACCTATAGCCGTCAATGCTGCCACATTTCGAATGTCATTACTCTGTAGATTTCCATGGCCTCGAAGGCCTGCTTGGAAATGGCACACGCCGAGGAGATTTGCTGCAACGCCTTCACATCTTTGTTTGAGTTGGGGTGCAATGTATTCTGGACGTCATTAATTAATAAACGGCACGCGATGCATGCAGAAGCGATGACGTTTCACAAGGGGTCTTTGATAATTTTCAGGACATTTGTCAAAACATTAGGGTAAATAAAAGTAACTGACAACTTCTGTGCTGAATGATTGTTCAACAAAAATTGCGTTATCTTGGCGTGACATACGATATACGATATACGATGCAAGGTCAAACGCTGTCTAAAATTGTTTACACCTTTTGTTTTAAAGAATGGAGAGATTTCTGTTTACTAAATCTTATAGAACGCATCAAATATAATTTGTTTCTTTCGTTTATGCTTTATATTAGTCCTTTCTAACGGCCCAGGAGTATTTTGCTTTGAGTTCTATGCGACGATTTCTTGTTGAGTTGACTTGATTTCTTTTCCCAGTATTCGGTTCTACAGATCGGTTAATCACAACAGGCAACAGACAACAACAGATCCTGTCCACTCGCACGGCGAGATTAATCGATCACGTCATCGTCATCGCTTAAAAAAAGGTTTACGATGGCTCACCTTTTCAACAGATGTTTCAAAACTGCTAATAATCGGTTGCTTCGTCTGCAGTCACGACAGACATCACTTCTTAACTTTATGCCAAATTTATTCGATAACTGATAAAGTGCAACACTCACTCCAGACTCGAAATCTCAATTTAACAGCTACAAATGAAATAAGGTTTGCCGATCGGTGATGATACAAGCTGCAAAAAAATATCTTCCTTTGCCAAAAAACAAGATGGCGGATCTCAAAAAGAATACAAACAATGCACCTAGTTCCCATTACTCTTCGGTTCAATTCAGGGAGTAATTATCACACCAAAAATTCCATAAATTCCATCGCTTTTTCGCTTTACAGCATTAACCGATGACGTCATAAAATGACGTCATCGCTTAAAAAATCAAAAGGTGGCTGTTAATAAAATATTTACTTGACCATAAAAAAGTCGAGTTGACCATATAAAAAGTGTTTAGTTCACCATATACAAAGTCGAGTTAATCATATAAAAAGTGTTTACTTGACCATATAAAAAGTCGAGTTGACCATATAAAAAGTGCTTAGTTGACTATATACAAAGTCAGGTTGACCATAAAAAATGTCGAGTTGACCATATAAAAAGTCCAATAGACCATGGAAATGTGTAGGGAATATTGACTAGTTCGGCGCCCCATAGGATGATGTGGATCAATCCTAGCCACTGCAGTTCTCCTTCCATCCATTGGTAAACAACAGATATGTGCCACGATATGCCACGTTTGCCAAACCAATCTGTTTGTGACTCTCTGTATGTCTGAGGTAAAAATTGCATCGCCCAGTCATTGACAATGAAAACTGCCCGAGGCTCGAGGGAATCAATGATGTCCAAGCGAGCCTGATCTTGGTTTGTTGAACTCAGCAAGTGGCACTTCCATGACTGGATGGCAACAGCGGCAGAATTGGCTAGATACACGGCTTCATCTCTGTCATCCTCCGTCGCAAATGATAGGGACTTTAAGATTGTCGGCTACGGTTGACTACGACGGTCGGATGCGTATTTGGTAGACTGGGTCGAGTCCGGTAAAAGGGCACGAAAATTTGACGCTTATTGTCATTTAAGTTTTCACAGAAGACAGTCGGTTCACTAATTAAGTCCAAAAGTTAAAAAAGCAAGACTGAAACAACATTTAGAGAGGAAGATGTCTTTCCAAGATGGTAATGGCTGGTAATGGCTTACGCTGATGATTTGCTCCATGATGGAGAATTTTTGTTCCTGTACGATTATTACGAGCCCGTTAATCCTTCATATCCGTACTGGGATTTTGATCCATTTTGTTTGGATTCATTTGATTCTTGTGAGTGTGAAGCCCACTTTAGAGTGGCCAAAGACGATCTTACAACTCTGCTGGATGGTTTTCAGATTCCAGCAACATTCAGATGCCCACAGTCTGTAGCGGAATGGAAGGACTTTGCCTACTGCTTAAAAGATAAGCCTACCCATGCCGATATTTCGATTTAATTTCGACTTTTGCTCGTCCAATTCCAGAGCTATGCATGATCACGAACACAGTACTTGACTGGTTCTATAGAGTACATGGTTTTCGTTTAACCTCTTGGAATCAGCCATTTCTCTCCCTGCTTAACCTTCAAGAATACGTGAACGCGATAAGTAGGCAAGGAAGTCCCCTCACTAATTGTTTTGGTTTCGTTGATGGGACTGTCCGCCCTATATGCCGCCCTGGAGAAAAACAGCGCATAGTGTACAATGGGCACAAGCGTGTACACGCGTTAAAATTTCAATCTGTGGCACTACCCGATGGTCTGATAGGAAATCTTTATGGTCCGGTGGAGGGTCGATGTCACGATGCAGGAATGCTTCTGACGATGCAGGAATGATTCTGGCCTGCTAACTAGCCTTAAAAGAGAAGATTACAGCCCGAGAGGGGACGTTCTGTGTCTCTATGGAGACCCTGCCTACCCCCTTCGTCCTCATTTAATGGCCCCCTACCGAATAGGGGAGGTCCCAGTATTTACAGCAAACATGCAAGCATTTAACGAAGCAATGAGTGCTGTTAGGGTGTCAGTTGAATGGCTGTTTGGCGATGTCTTGAACGACTTCAAGTTTCTAGACTTCAAGAACAACTTAAAGCTAGGATTAAGTGCAGTTGGAAAGCATGATATAGTTGCTGCCCTTTTAAGGAACACTCTTACATGTCTATATGGTAACAATACTTCAACATTCTTTCAACTTGATCCCCCAACCGTTCAAGACTATCTGGTATAATAGTTAATAATGGGTACACAAACTGAGCTGATGTGAAATAGCCAGGGAAAGATTTTAAAACCCCATTTAACTCAGGATCAAAAGGCTTAATTGCCATTTTACTTTCTCTCATGTACAAATGTTTTCACTTATATCATATTTTCAGAGTTGTTGATTTTACCAAGTACAAATTAACAAAAAGTAAGATAAACAGAACACCTTAGAAACTGAAGTTAGAGTTAAGATTGCTTCTGGATTCTAATTTCATTATTATTGTTTGTTGTAAAATTAAATGCATTAATATATTATCCCTTAAGATAAAACAATAGAATGCAATGGTATCCATATATGACAAGTGTGACAACTTTATTATGAACTGCCCACAGTCAGACTCAATTCAAACTACAAGTTCTAAGTCTCCCAAACATAAGTTCAAGCTTGTGACCACCATGGTAAGCATAATCAACACTTGCATTTAAAAGAAAACAAGAACACAAAACAAGTCAGCATTTGTTTTTAACTAAAAGCCATTGGAAAAAGCAGCCAAGGAAAGCAATGGCATACATTAAAAGTTGTACACAACAATGAGTGTATAAAAATGATACAACAAACCATGAAATAGTGTAAGTTATAAAAGTATATCAAAAGACAATGAATCTTTTCAAATAATTGGTGTCCTTAACAACAAACCAATTTCACAAACTCAATCGTCAAGCAGTTAATATTTTAGCCTTTTGACGACATTTTTTCCAATAAAGCTATGATTAAATTCTGAGTTTGTTGAAACTGCTGCTGCTGCAGATTAAACTGCTGTTGTTGTTGCAAAGCTTGTTGCTGTTGATACTGCTGCCGCTGAAGCATTTGGGCTTCAAACTGCTCTTGACGCTTCTGCTGTAAGGCCAATTCTTGCTGGCGAAGGGCTACTTCTTTTTTCACATCTGCCTCAGCCTGACTTTTGCTGCAGTGACAGTGGCTCAGGATTTGTTCCTGATTCTCCCTCCTCTTTCTGCCTGAAAAAGAACTTGTTTCTCTGTAGAGGTGGGAATTTTGCTTTGGTGGCGATCAGCAACACAAACGAAACTAACTGTCCAACTCCTTTTTGCAACTGCCTTTTTTTGCGATCAGCCCTTCTGCTATTACGACCATTAAACAGAGCCATGCGTTCCTGGAGAACATTTGACGCCACTGACTTGTGCCTACGATCTTTTTTGGCAACGGCACAAAGATCACGGAGATGAAGGCGATCTCCAATCGTTGTTACACCTACACGACAAAGTTCTTCGTCCGATAATGCCGCCACGTTCACAGGCTCCATTCGTTCAGCTAAAAAATGGGGAATAAGAGATTCCAAATGCAACTCCTTCAAAATGTCCTCCATGATTTTTTTTCCGAAAGGCAAAAAGGCAAAACATATGTAAAGTATGCTACACAAAGTATCTTGTAGAGCAAACTGGTCAAGCGGGTTCTTAGAGACGAGAGGGACCTGGGAAATAATGATTGACACCGGAAGTAAACTCGACTTGCCAAAAATAGAAAACATTACATAATGGTGAAACCACATAACGAAGGAACCGCACCACATAATGAAGGAACTGCAACACATAATGATCAAACCTCATCACATAATGACAAAAGCGGAAATCGTAATGAAGAACCTTCAAAACATAATGCCAAAACTGCACCACGTAACGGAATATGAAAGATACAACATGACAGGACCACATCACATAATGACGAAACGTCAAAACGTAATGATTAACGATCACATAAGGCAGTTATGGCTTTCCATACGTATAAATTAAGTAATTAGAAGGGTGCTTCTTGAACAAGAGCTTGTATAGCGACAAAACGGCCGTGAATATCTTCTTTCAAACATATTAGATCAAATTGAAGTGTCTCACTAATAAGTACAACAACTCCTCTACTGTGGTTAGAGCCGTGAGAGAAAAACATTTGTCCCCTGTACTGAAATTTCCATTCGTTGACAACTTCCGGCATGCTGTATGTTTCTCGAAGGAATGCAATATCTGCTTTTTGTTTTTCAATCCAAGTAAAAAATTGATTTTTGCTTATAAAAGTCACGAATCCCTCGAACATTCAAAGAAACCATCCAATCACAAAGCTAGAAATACAATAACTGAGGTTGAGAATTTAATAAAAGTTGTTAATGTTCTTTTACCGTGTTCATTTAGAGGAATATCTTAAATGGAGGATGCATTTTTACTGATGACAACAAAAAAATAAGAGCAATCTTCAGTGTATGTGTAGTTTTAAGCAGTGTTGCTTGCCTGTTCATTTTCTAGCAGATGTTTCAGTAGTGTTTCAGGGGTGTATTTTCTTAAGAACAAGAGTGATGCTGTTAGGGCAACTGAGCAGTGGGGGGAATACATTGGCAAAGAGTTCAAATCTCCTATTTGAAAGCACCACATTAAGCATGAAAAATCAGCTTCTTACTCACCCCAACAAAATGGGACAGCTGAGTGGGCATGGAGGTCACTCTTTGCTATGTCTACTGATTGATGTAGAGTTGCCCAAACAGTTGTGCACATATGCTGTCATGACATCAGCACATATACGCAACAGGTGTTTCAATCCCAGGACAAGTTAGACTCCCTATGAGTGTTTGACAGGTATCAAACCCAATTTGTCCAACATGCATGTGTTTGGTACAGTATGTTACGTATATATGCCGAACAAAACCAAATTGGATCCTAGAGCTGAGAAAGTCATGACAGGTCTAGCCTTTCACCAAAATACTGTCAAGCAAATCTGATGTGTCAAGTTCACTGAGAGGTTTGACAATATTGACAAGTGTTGAATTGTTACCTTATTCTGTTAAACCAGAGGAACCTGAGATGCCAAAAGATGGGAACGAAGGTGCCAATGTTAGACGTTACTCTTCCAGAGAACATGTCAGATCAAAGTATGTTGATGACTATGTAACTGGTGGAAGGACGTCATGAGTGAAGAGTTAAATGCCCTATGGGATAATGAAACATTGAACTCACCTCTCTACCGGAAGGTCGAACCTCAGTGGGGGGCAAGTGGGTCTATGCAATAACGCTGGGTGCCAGTGGGGAGGAAAAGTAGAAGGCGCGTTTTGTTGCAATAAGTCCCAGGTACAGATTGTCATGTCAAAAACAAGTATGCAGAAAGAATTTCGTCTAAGTTCAATGTTAGACTACAAGCCAAAGGCAGTCCCATGTGAGTTGGGTACAAACAAATTTTGGGAAACCAATGAAAGTGAATTTTAAAACCGAAATCTGTATCGAGAAATTGTTGGGAAGGACAACTCGGATTAATATTAATCTGTGGATTATAATAATAATAGATTATAATAGGGTTATTATAATCTGTTATTAGATTATTATAATCTTATAATCTATTATCGTAAAAAATAAATTACGTGTCAATTTATGATAATCACTATTTCATGACACTGGAAAGATATCAGATTAAAGACTAGGTTCCAGTGCTGATTTGATTCAAGATGGAGGATCAAGACGGTAAGAATGAATCTTTTTATTCTGTAAGTTTTATCCTTTTGATTTTTTATATGTCATTTAGCCATGTATCATAAAAAGTTTATTCAAATTCTGTAATCACTTTTCTCACAATCAATAGACTTTTTTTAGAATTTGACAGGGGGCAGCGTCACTCGAGGCGACGGAAAGAGAAGCTTCCTGTAATAAGCAGTCTCATCGCGCAAAGTAAGGCCTTATTGTCAAAGAAAAGAAAAGCCAGGTACCTGGAGTTCAGTAATGATCCTGTCACTGGACAAAGAAACTGCACGGGTACCTATTCACCCTTAAGAAGACGAAAGCGTTGCGCCACCGCTACGAATCAAAATGCATATCTAGTTGCAGGAGAAATTGAAGGGGTGAAGACAAGAAGTGCACATTAAGTTTTTGGCTAAATTGAACATTGTCAAAAACAACTCCAAAATTTGCATGTGGGTTTGTTTACATGTGTTAAACACTGTCCTGCATTTATTTTCGCTAGTTTGAGCTTGTTCTTGGAGAAAAAAAGAAGAGAATATTACTATTAGCGAATCATTGTTCCAGAACGAATCTAAATGTTTATCCTTGTTTCATTGTTCGGGGTAACAAAAGGTTTTTTGTTTCTCTTCCTGTTTTTGTAATTCAGTTGGAAGATCTGGAAATGGATCGGTACAGCAAATATTGTGACGTAAGCTTTTCGTGCGCAAAGCCTCTTAAGATTTTAATCGGACAAGTTAATGCTCACCTTCACGCATGAAGTGCACTTCTCTCCACTGATTCTCGCTTATTTGACATATATTTGCACCCGTCTGGTGGTAGAAGGACATCATTACGTCTGAATACCCGCAAGATCGCTAGCGAGCCTCAAAGAAGTGAGGTTCGTTTGTTCCATGATCGCTAAAATGGCGGTAAACTTAGCGGTCGGGAACTCTGATTCCAGACGGAAAGAGTTTAAACGCACTTCTCTTCCAAACCAAGTTCACCTTCGTTTGTTTGGGCTCATTTGCTATCATTTGGCGTGTTGAATGTTTGGAAATGAAGACTGGCTTTTAGACTCTATTAGTTTCTGTTGAATCCGCCACAAGTGGCTCGTACTCTTTTACTGTTGGCTCAACACTGCCGATGCAGGTCGAAAGAAGAACAGGAATCGCCTGCAGCACGCGTCTCACATAAAAAGAATGTTAGAAGATCTTCAGCCCAGCCCGGAGGAGAGGACATAGACATACTGCCTGCAGACGAGGGCCAGATACTCTGGACAGACTGGGTAGATGTTAAGCTTATGACCCTCAAGTCAGAAACCATCAACGGCTATCTGGGCACCTACCAAAACTTCCTGACATTTGTGGTAGAAGATCATGTGCGCACCTCAGAGTTCCCTCCTCTTCACGATGACATGAGGCGAATCTTTCGTATCATCCCAAAGCTGGGAGGTTGGAGAAAGACAGTTGACCTCGACGGAAAGGTGGAAACCAACCAAACGGCACAAACCGCCTCACCACGGAAGATGTGAAGACCTTTCTTTCGTCACCAGTTATCATCAGTGCCAAGAAGGACTTCACCAGGGCCGAAGAGAATTGCATACTGAATTGTAACGAGATGTGCAAGGCCAGGGATTACTTGATCACACTTATCACTTAAGACAGGTACCCGTCCTGGCGCTTTAGGAAACCTGAAGATGCGAGAGTATTACGAGGCCAAAACTGACGCGACAACTGGCCATAAAGTCCTGCTTGTACCTCAACACAAGAGGCAGAGTGATGGTCCCGCTCCTCTGGCCATCTATGCGGAGCTCGATCATTTAATGCAGGTTTATGTCAAACACATCTTCCCACAGTTCCCTCAGCCAAGAGGCAACGCATTTTTCTTGAGATACGATGAGCCATCAACAAGAGGCTGCCAGAATTCTGGCGCAAAAGTGGCACCAGGCAAGATATCAGAGTAACAGCAACCAACATCCGAAAGTGGATTTTAACGACCTGCAACAACATTTTTTTTTGTAACATTTTTATTGATAGTTTGCAAAGCTTACAAGTGCACAATTTAAAAACAAAAAACAAAAACAAAAGAAAAAAAATACATACACTGAAAAAAGGCTTCTTAAGACAAGACCTAATACAAATTATTGATAGATATGTACAATATTGGTACTTTTATTAGTTGGTAAAATCTCTAATTAACTTCTCCCATTTTTTTAAATGAGAAGCTAATTTATCTCTTTTCCTGGGAATATAGAGCTCAATCCGATAAACTCGCTTTGTTTTGGCGATAAAACCTTTTAAAGAGGGTTTAGCATTCTGGCATTTCCGAGAATAAATATAGTATTTACCCAACAAGAGAATGTGGTTTATAAGGGTGAAATCATCCTGAACGTCAAATTTTCCAAAGATAAGATCAGTTTCCTTTAATTCCCCAACATAAATGTTATTGTCCCGGAGCCAGGACAAGACATGCTTCCAAAATTTGGAAGTTTCCTTGCAGGAAAAAAGTAAGTGCTCGATGGATTCGTTCTCTTTTTGGCAGAAAGTACATAATGGTGATTGCGTAATGCCAAAATGAAAAAGTTTCTCATTTGTGAAAACTATGCAATTCAAAATTTTGTACTGAAATTCTCTTAATTTGGATTCCAGGGTTGAGTGGAAGGATAATGAGTAAACCTTCTCCCATTCGATCAAGGAGTGTGGGTACTTGTCGGACAATTTCTTTTGAGCAGTAGGCAAATCCTGCTTCTTCGCCTGAAAAAGGCGATAAATTTGCTTAGACGAGACATCAACAATTGTAAGAGGATTTTCATCAATCAGGATGGTGGGAGCATCTGGAACTGGAGAAATTATTGGAGTAGATGAAGCTTCTTTAATTATTGTACGCCATTGAGCTGGGATGGAATCAATGATACTCATCACGAAGAAACGTTGCTCAGGGGTTAGCAGTAAGTTCATAGAACAAAATGTTGATGGAATATCACCTCAGAGTAGGTCTCCTATTTTCAAGAGGCCCATGGAAAAAAGATCCCTCCTAAAGACAGATTTATTGTTCACACACAGAAACTTGTTATTCCATATAATTTCATTCACAATCTCCTGATGCGAAGTTGGTGCTTTGGTATTCAAATCAGACCAGGCATCGAAACACTGCTTATAAAAGGGCGGCAACTTCGCTAGTAACTTGGAGGTATTGAAATTGCAATGAAGTGCAAAACTTCCACCAACAGACGAGAGTCGCTCTTTGAGAAAAAATTTCCAGGGACTTCTGTAATCTTCCAAATATTTCTTAATGCAGATAACCCATTTTGTCCGAATCATCGAGTCAATATCAAGCATGTTTAAACCACCGTTTTCAATGCTAGCAGAAAGAACATTTCTTTTAACTTTGTCTTTGCCATTACAAATGAAACTGTAGAAAATTGAATCCGCATTCTTTATTAGTTCTTTAGAAATAGGTATGACAGAGGCCCTAAACATAAGTTTAGGAATGGCGAAGGTTTTAATTATCTGTATCCTCCCTAAGAGTGACAAGCCTCTCCACTTCCATAAATTAATTGATTTCTTGATCGATTTTAAGGTTTCCCTAAAATTTAAGTCATCCCTTTCTTTATCGTTACCTCCGAAATGAATTCCTAAAATCTTTATAACATCACAAACGGTGTGCATATTTGATAGATCTTCCCAGAGAGAATTGTCGTCGAGGTCTAAGGCTTCTGTCTTCTCGTGATTGACTTTTAACCCCGAACACTCTCCAAAGGCTTTGAGGAGGCGAAATAGGTTAATATAGGACAATTTGTCTTTTAGGAAACATGTCATATCATCAGCAAATAAGGAGAGCTTTACTGTTTCATCACCAATTTTGCCAAGACCTCTAAAGCCATTATGAACAGATAAGGAGAGAGAGGGTCACCCTGTCTTACCCCTCTTCCTAATGGGAAGGGCCCTGTTGAAAAACCAAACAACCAATAACTTGGCAAGGCTTAAATAGTTTAACATGCAAATAGTTTTACATTCAATAGCCCTCAACATAGAGCAACTGCATGCCAAATGTGAAAGAAAACGATTAAATCCCTGCCGAGTTATTAGCAGTTAAAGTTTCGCCACAAAATTACCCTTGTGTCCTTTGTGGCCGTGGTTTTTACATGAAGACGACGCTAAACTTTGCCAGCTTATATCTCTAAGGGGTTTTAACCGTTTGACATCAAATTTGGAAATTTAGTGTGGACATATAAATAGTATCGACCGATGTCAAAATTGTTGCAAAATTGTTGCGAAATTGTTGTGCAAGAACATGAAAACGAGACAAAACTTTAAATGCTTATACCTTCAAGGCGTTTTAACCGTTTGACGTCAAATGTGAGAACTTAGTGCGCGATCCCACTACTATCAATAGTAGAAATTTGAGAGAAAACGATTAAATCGTTGCAGAGTTGTTAGCGGTCAAAGTTTGGCAATTTAAGGGTGCTGTGTTTGACCATTTAGATATGATTTGGGAACTCGTTAATAGAACTTGAGGTCCCTAGTGATGTTTACATGTTCTAGTATGCTTCACAGAATTCATGTTCATAATTTTGGTTGTGTGATAATGTTGTGTTTCAGACAACTTCAATTGTTAATGTCCAAGATGAGTTTGAAGGCTAATTTCCCCAATTTGGCGGACACCTTTCGAAAGTCTAACGAAGGAGACATCGGGGCGTTGAAACTACTCAATCTGGATCCTGGCGAGCACTCTACACATTTAAAAAAGTTAGCAAAAATCAAAAAAGACACGCTTAAAAAGGATGCCCTGAAAAAAGAAATCGCACATACAATTTTCGGAAAGAGGCAGCGGCGCGGCTCGGCATGTCGAACATTCAAGTTCTTTACCGAGATAGACAGGCCTATTTAAGGCCGCGAAAGACCCTTGCTATCATTATGTATGCATTTATGCACGAACTGCGACGACTGAAGCCGACGGCAAACAAAATATTCATGAAATTAATTTCTAAACGTTCTTTGTATCAGTAATTACACGTTATTGTTCTCAGCTTTGACAGCTTTGTGTCCCGTGCGCTGAAACGTAGCAAATTATCATAATTAGATACACAGCTATGAATATAGCGCACGTTGTTGTAAACATAGACTCGGAAGGTTTTCGGAAGCCTCAAAACCTGCAATTTTGTGTCCAAGTTTTCTCCGCCGATACAGAATTTCATGACTTGATTCGCAGGGAACATAAACTTGGTGTACTCTATTGTGTTCTGGTCAAAACGGATTTTTAAAATCCCTTTTCAAAAAGAAGATAGCACGTTTCAAAGTTTAGATTTTACATTTTTACCCTCTTAGGAGCCAATAACTCCTAGTAATTATTGAATTTGAGAATTTCATTCTGACCAGAACACAAAAGAGGTTGTGATTTACCACTAGGTTATATAGTCATTTAATATAGTGCGCTATTCTAGCTGGAAACTTGGACACAAAATCGCATTATCTGCAGATTAACACTTAAGAGCTTGTAACATCAAAGTAAACGGTAATCATGATAAAATTCCATCAACCCCTATTATCCTTGATAACTTTTGAAGGAATCGGTGTTCAAAATTCAAAGAATTAAACATTTACAACATGACACCCCGTCAAAATAAATTGCTAATGAATTTATTAATGAGCAAGGGTCCAGCGCGGCCTCAACGGAGATGTATAAGCTTCTGTACAAAGAGAGACCCATAATTGGCGCAAGGCTAAAAAACATGCGGTTGCTAGAGTTCATGGAAACCATTGTTCAGGACAATATGGAAGACATCATAGAGTTAAGCAGTTTGGAGACCGATGCTGCTGAGGTGTTAGAGTCCAAGGAGGAGAAAGGCGGGGATATCCCTTCAGATAAAAAGGAAGAGAAAGAAGGCCGAGAAGAAGGAGTGGAGAAAGAGTCCAAGAAAGAGGAGGAGGAAAGAGCAGAAAGAGAAGAGGAGAAATGGGAGTCGAACTCATCGGACGACAGCTACGACCCGGCAAAAGACCCGGCCGGCAGGGGCAGCTCTTCGGATGAAGAAGAAGAACATCTGTCCTTACCAAGAAGAAACATCCATCGTCTTCATCCCTGCCTGCAACCAAGAAGAGGAAATCCTCTGCCCCTCTTCCAAAGTCTACATCACCGTTACCTTCTACATCAGCATCGCCAGCAGCTACCGAGTCAGAAAATGGAGATAGCAAGCGGTCCCATCATACGAGTAAGAGGTGCCTGTTCCGAAATGCTCTTTCAATGGGAGCGACTTGTGGCGGCATCTTAAGGTTCATGTGAAAAAAGGGGACATAGAGGAAGGGAGTATCGAGGCACTTTTGACCATTGTCCGTGCTGGCCATAAACAGAGGGGCAAAATCCAAAAGAGAAAGGGAAAGGCTCCCTTGAAGGGCAAGTTAAAAAAGTGGTGCCCCATTCCAGGTTGCAATAGCATGTCCTTGATATTGGTAGACATCTCTCTAACCCCACATTTCACGACATCAAGAAGGGGACGCGAGAACATCAGAGATATGTCTGCATGGCAAGACTCCAATAAGGAAGACTCTAACAAGGAAGACTCTGAAGAAGATCTGATCCAGAAGAAAAGAATAACTGGGGAAGATCCAGAAGAAGAGAATAACTCTGAGGAAGATCCAGAAGAAGAGAATAACTCTGAGGAAGATCCAGAAGAGGAGAATTACTCAGAAGAAGATCCAGAAGATGAGGACTACGCCTCAAAGTCAAAGCCCAGCCGTGACGAATTCTTCACCGCAGCCAAGCCAACCAACAACAGGCATAGGTGGTTGGTGAAGTTTTTCGAATTCCTCACCAGGCCCACAGTGGGAGATAAAAAGAAGACCATTCGTCTCCAGCATGCCAATCAAATGCGGACCCTGCTGGAAGCTGTGGATCCCGAAGGCGACGACATCATGTGTCTCCTTGACAACGAACGCGACGCTGTCTGGAAGTTGTGGGTGAAGCCTCACTTTGAGGCCAAAACCAAAAAGCCACGCACCATCATACCATACCTTACTTCGTTTCAGAAATTTCTGGAATTTGTTACACGCGACTGCTTCAACAAAACCGCTCCGAAAGACATCAAGTGCTGGCGGTCAACAGTCGACAGCCAGTCTTATGACGTCAAGAACAACCAGATGGTTCAGGAGAGTAAGGGTCTTTTGACGCTGGAAGAATTGGCCCAAATAAAATCTAGCAAGGCCTACTCTAAAGCAGAGCGTCTCCTAATCCAAGCTGGTCAAGGCAGGGAGGTCACCCTTAAAGAGTTTCTGCACATGCGGGATTTCTTGCTGACCAGATTTTCTCTGGATACTACCACCCACCCTGGACCCCTGAACAACGCCACCGTCCAGGAGTACAAGAAGGGAAATGTCCAAGATCAGTGCAAAGTAATGCTGGTGGCGAAACACAAACGCGTGAAAGATGGGCCGGCGACATACCCAATGCTTCCCGACCTGTAAAATTCATGGAAACTTATGTCCGGGAAATGCGTCCATTCTTCGCCATGCCAAACGTTGCTGCCCTCTTCATCACAAACAAAGGAATCCCCTTCAAAGAGGGCACCATAGGTTGCCATCTTTCAGCCTTCGTTGAAAAGTGCAGGGTACGTCTGGGGTCGCAAATGGCTTTTGTGGATATGAGGAAGGTCATTACCACTGAGATGCTCAAGAGGGCGTCTCCTGAAGAACGTGCATTCCTGCACCACGTGCTTGCACACAGCAAGAGAACATTGGAGTAGTGGTACAGCCGTCCAGACCTAACAGAAATCGGGATCAAGGCAGCCCACATAATCCAGCAACTTGTCGATCACAACGCGGAGGAGAAGCCCATGTCGTCCTCTTCAGCATCTAAGGAAGTGGCTGGTCCATTAAACCCACCATCACAGGAAGCATCACTCAGTAAGGAAGTGGCTGGTCCATCAAACCCACCATCACAGGAAGCATCACTCAGTAAGGAAGTGACTGGACAATCGTCACCCACCCCAGCTTCGACATCTGCTGTACACACTGAGTCGTCTTGTGCGTCGTCTTCTAGACCTTTGTCGCCTGCAGCGTCCACTCGCTCAAAGGCACCATCTTCTTCACCTTCATCTGATGCCCCCATGCTTAACAGTGGAATAGTCCAACCAGCTTTATTTTCTTTTCTCTCTCCCTTTTTTTTTCCATTTTCAGATAAAATGACACATACCTTCCTTGAGGCAAAGGATCTATTGTCCTCAGAGGACAACAGCTTCGTAAAAAAATCCCAAAGGTGGGAAGATAGAGTATCTATTTCTAATGAAAGTTTGGCAGATTCACGTACTGCCCTTTGTGAAGCACTGCTTAAATCAAGCTTTGCTGTAAGGGATGCAGCAAAATGCATGAAATTACTCAAGGAAACAGCAGTCCTTAGATGTCATGAGAGTCCTTCCACTAAATACTTGTGTAGATCGTGTGACAAGAACCTCCATGAAGTGTTTCCATTTCATGACAGAGATGCCATTGTTAATGGGCACTATCAACCGATTCCACCAACCTTGTCGATGAATAGCAGCGGAGAATGGGTTACAATTGGTGTGTGATTTAATTTTCGAGTCTAATGCGCATGTGCATTAGACTCTATGTAGTAGAAAAAAGCTGTTAGCAATCCCAAGGGAATGGTTTGGGATCGATAATCGTTCGGTGTAATTGTGCTTAAACAATAGTCCGCCTCATTGCGGGCTTGGTGCGGTGATCGTAATCCAATCAGGAAGCAAGGATGTTGTTAACAAAGCAATGGTCAAACGGAGCTCGAGCACGACACGCATTTGTAAAAGAAATTATCATGTATGTAATCGGAATAAATGTTTTACAGTGCAAAATAATATGAATCCTCGTTTTCAAGTGTGAAGCCACTGAAAATGTTCTCCTTCCAGCAGCATGTTTTTTAATAATCCCTTGGGAAACGCAACGTGAAATCGACATCTTTTGATGAAAAAAATCCGGCAGTGACATTTGTTGTCATAAAGAAAAAATAACTGAAAAAAAATGGAAAATTAAAAAAGATTGTAGTCAGCAATTGATTGTTCAATTCAACTGAAGCAGGATTTCATTCACAGAATGCAACTTTCACTAAAAAAAGGCTTTGTTTTCATCATTCAAGATTCAACCTAGAGCTTGCAAACAAGACAGTGTAATAAAATTACATTTCACGCAAAATTTGCATAAATATTGAAACTTGCCAAAAAGTAGTTCGAAAAGAATGAAAGCTTCCTTTAATAGTTATTGAATTCAGATCTGATTATTATTTCCATGTATTGACTATTTGAAAGCTGTTCTCAGTCATGAAAACAAAACTCTTTCATTCAACTGCTTGCAGTGTTTAATAGATGTAAAAATATTTTGCTTAATTAAATTACATTCTACACGCAATGTTGTCCTTGCTCTCCTGTGTTGAAACGTTTAAGGAAATTGAAATCTTTGTTGAGCAGTATTGCATAAATTGCAAAGGAATTGGAAAAAAAATATTTTGGCTTATATTGATGGGATTTACGATATTTAGAATACTGAATAAGCGGCTGTATCTTGTCTATCTATGGGGCGGACCATCATCTTTTTGGAAGCTGGGGGATGAAAATGGTTCCAAGACAAACAATTTTTTTTCTGTATTGTCTGTGAAAACATTTTTTTCCGTTGTCATCTTCCTGTAGACAATTTTTTTCATGCCTGCAAAAAATTTAGCTGGGTTTTTTTTGCTTTTGCAAACCAATTTTTCAGGATTCCCCCCCCCCCCCCCCCCCCCTCTAAATCTGTACGATCTTCCTATGGTCTACAATGCACCAATCTTTTAACATGAATCGATGAACTCAAACCCTAAGTAACATGTTTGTCCTATTTAAAATATAACATTTCGTCAACTTTCTAAATATATATACTTAAGAGAACAAATATTATCAACTTGTTCTGAACCACTCTTACTACCAAACCTCTACTGCACCTTGCTCTATACCGTAAATACCGAAACTAATTCAACATATTTCAACTGCACTAATAATCCATGATGCATTAGACTCATGTACCCACTGGGTACTATTTTTAAACTTTGTAATAGCTATCCTTTTAACAAAGCAATTACCTTGAAGTGAACTATATATTCATATTTGGTGACAAAACATTAATATTTGTACAGCAAACTTGTTGTCACATTGATGTTTATACTTGGTTAATAATAACCATAACAGCAAAAATAATAATAGTTATAAAAATAATATATAATTATAATAAAAACCTTCCCAAAATCCTTTGCAGCTGAAAAATCGTCAATGACAAATAACTTGGTCAGTTTGAAGCCAGCAGGAGTACAATGTCGTATAGAAATAACTCTTAACAATAACCAGTTCTCGTATAAGACGTAAGGCGATGACGTCATTAGTCACGTGACATTGCTCTGAAGTTCGTTTTTGCTTACTGTGACGAAGATATTTTGTTACTGAAAAAGCAGTCATTGCAGTTTGAAGCACATTGGTGTGAGGCATTTCAGACTGCCCGCGTACCGAACAAAATATAAATATTAAGGCAGCTATGTACAATTTTCAAAAAGTGGGTGTCTGGGTACAAGTGCATATCTTGCGTTGCATTAAATGTGAGGAAGCAACAAATTACATGCTAGTAGATATTTATATGTTAAGTAAATTTTTATCACTTTTATTGTTATGACGTCACCGGTCACATGACCAGAACGGACCGCATTTTTAAATTTGCGTGTAAACTTTACTAGGATCTCTCTCTTAGGATTTTTTAAGCGAAATTGTAGATTTTTAAATAGTGTTTTTAAAAATGGCCATTATTACTTTTTCCTAAAAACGTACGGCAGTAAAAAATACAATTGAAAAATTTGTTGGCTTCCTACTCACTACTTGCGGTAGGAATAAAAGAAAATTTTGCCAAAGACAGGAGTGCATGCTCTTTATGATGGCGTTGTCAGTTTCTTCTCATTTCAATTGCCTTTTGTGAGGATGGATTTAATTTCTTTCAGACGAAAGGAGTGGGCCTGGGGAGAAGTTAAAGTAGCTGCCCCTCCCCTCCCCCCTGCTGGGGATAACACCAGCGGATTCCTCATGGTCCATAGTGTAGGCTCACAACAAGACCATTTTCAAAATGGCGACAAGAAAAGGGAATCTAATGGAGTGATTTTGAGATATAGAGGACAGTTTTGTTGATGTTTTTCCTTCTTGACGCAATCAAAATGAGTCCCCAAACGTAGGGTATATCTCCGTTATTTGTATTCCCGATAAAGAAGAATTACAATGAGTACAAATGTGCAAAAACATGGGTAACAGAAACTTACATGGACCTGAGGTAAGCGTTTCTCATTGTACAATGATTTTTTTTTAGACTGGTTAAAGCCTATGTCTTCGACGTTTATCATGCTTATCAACTTAGCTTACTGGAATTAAAGCAGTGCTCGGCGTAAAAAAATAGATAGTGAGAACAGGGCGATAATATTAAATGGCAGTCATTTTGTCGAGGCATGTAACTGTTATTTATGTTTGTCATCTGAATCGCATCCTTTCATTATTTATACGTGAGGAAATGTTCCTCAAAATATTGACCAAGTGGCCATTTCAAGCCGCAAAGAAAAATTAGGTCATGGAAATTTGAAATTACTGTAACACCTTTGATGTGATACCTTTGAAATTGGAAGAAACATTTCAGCTCAGTGTGATATCTTTTTCTACGTTAGACTAGAGACTACTTGCAATCAACCTGGTAGCTAATCTAGACTTCAATTAAACAGTGCTACTAACATTTTGGAATGCCTCTTTGGGCATGTTTAATAAATGAGATCATTTCTTAACTTAAAATTTCTTCTTCCCATGATGTTTTATTGTATTGGTAAACATAGATTTACGTTTCTTTTGCATTTTGTGGTCTACAGGTAATTTTTGGGACTAATAGAATGCCTAATGTTTTGACAGGATTTACAGAATTCAGAACTGAGAACATTCTGGATTACTGTTGAGTTAAACTATGGATTATAACAAGTTCAGGTAGTTGTCGATCTCTTAGTTTTGCACATAGTTATGTGACAGTCAATTCTAGCAATTCCCATCCTTCTCTCTACACACATTCATTACCTGAGGCATTTAAAGATCTGCTTTTTGACCAGACATTTGTCTACTTTATAAAAAATGTTTGACATTTTTTAAGGCCTGTATTTTCAGTTGTTGAATGACCTTCAGTAGCATTTTGAAGTAGCAAATGAAAATTCACGAGGCCTTAAACTTAAGCAAGCCAGAAAACCCTATCCCCAATACAAAGCTAACTGCAAGCAACATGATGTACCGTTTGGCTAACCAGAGTACTATTATGTACATGTAGGCTAACCGGAATCTTATGCAGGCTAACTGGAATGGCTTGCAATATGGCTCGCATGTTTCATGACACATAAGTGCCATACAAGCCAGAAATACCTAACTCCAATAATTAGCATAACCTCAAGCCACCTCAGCTAACTATACTCAGGCTAACTGGAGTACTGCTTAGGCTAACAGGGGAGCTTTTAGGCTAACCAATGTGCTGTTTATATATAGTGGAATGGCTCTCATGCCTTGTTGGCTCGCACCTTGTCAAGACCCCAGTTTTTTTTTAAGTCATATGGGAATTAGCCAAGTAGTAGCTGTAAATTTGATTTAAATAAACTCAAGCTTAGTTTTGGTTGGAAACTTGCTCTACAAGAAAACCAAACATAGATTTCTGTGATGTAATGTTTTGAAATGAACAGATTACAAAAATTCAGCTTTAGGGTCCAAAACACTTTTAAACATTATTAAAATAATCTGACATTTTTCTGCAATGATTAATGAATGGAGGGGTGCAAAGAAAATTGATTTCTTCCTTGCCTGACCCAGGTAGACTGGACAAGGTGAAACAATTATAAGCTACCCAAAGTCCCATGTTTCTTTCAAAACAACTACAACAAAAAATAAAAATCCATAAATGTCATTTGGCTATCTAGCAAGTGGAAAAAATTATTGGATCCACTAGCCCAACATAAAAGCAGCCAGTTGTTTTCACACACACAAAAGGCCATTTAATTTTAATATACGGTCTGCATGCTGGAACTCGGTCTTAAAAATGCTGCCCTCAGCCTGCGGCCTTGGGCAGCACTTTCAAGACCTTGGTCACAGTTTTTCACGATACGGACCTCCCAGCCGGCAAATAACATATATATATCCATACCTCCCCTAAGGATGGTTCTTTGGTTTGGACCCTCCCACCCCCTGGGATTTCCAGCTTAGCTTCATACTTCTTTTAAAAATTTGTGTTATTGAGACTCCCATCCCCCTCGGAATTTCCAATGACTATCCTTGGGGTGGGTATGGATATTTTCTGGAACCGCACAATGTAGGCATAAGCCGCGGATTGATCTGATTGATACACACTAATCTATTTTCAAATTTACCTGTTTTCTATGGGATAAATAATTATATATTGTTTTTACCGGTTTCACTTGTATAATAATAATAATTATAAAAACAATATATAATTATAATAAAAACCTTCCCAAAATCCTTTGCAACTGAAAAATCGTCAATGCCAAATAACTTGGTTGGTTTGAAGCCAGCAGGAGTACAACGTCGTATAGAAATAACTCTTAACAATAACCACTTCTTGTATAAGACGTAGGGCGATGACGTCATTAGTCACGTGACATTGCTCTGAAGTTCGTTTTTGCTCACTGTGACGAAGATATTTTGTTACTGAAAAAGCAGTCATTGCAGTTTGAAGCACATTGGTGTGAGGCATTTCAGACTGCCCGGGTACCGAACAAAATATAAATATTAAGGGAGCTATGTACAATTTTCTAAAAGTGGGAGTCTGGGTACAAGTGCGTATCTGACGTTGCACTAAATGTGAGGAAACAACAAATTACATGTTGGTAGATATTTATATGTTAAGTACATTTTTATCACTTTTATTGTTATGACGTCATCGGTCACGTGACCAGAACGGACTGCATTTTAAAATTCGCTTGAAAACTTAACTGGGATCTCCCTCTTAGGATTTTTTTAAGCGAAGTTGTAGATTTTTAAATAATGTTTTTAAAAATGGCCATTATTACTTTCTCCTAGAAACGTACGGCAGTAAAAAATACAATTGAAAAGTTTGTTGGCTTCCTACTCAGCGTCCATTTGCGGTAGGAATAAAAGAAAATTTTGCCAAAGGCAGGAGTGCATGCTCTTTATGATGGCGTTGTCAGTTTTTTCTTATTTTAATTGTCTTTCGCGAGGATGGATTTAATTTCTTTCAGACGAAAGGAGTGGGACTGGGGAGATGTTAAGTAGCTGCCCCTCCCCTCCCCCCTACTGTGGGTCTCCCTAGCGGATTCCCCGTGGTCCGTATTGCGGGCTCATGACAAGAGCATTTTCAAAATGGCGACTAATGGCGACAAGAAAAGGGAATCTAATGGAGTGAATTTGAGATATAGAGGACAGTTTTTTTCGGTGTTTTTCCTTCTTGACGCGATCAAAACGAGTCCCCAAACGTAGGGTATACCTCCTTTATTTGTATTCCCGATAAAGAAGAATATGGAATAAGTAGAAACGTGCGAAAACGTGGTTAACAGAAACTTACAGGGACCTGAGGTAAGCTTTTCTCATTGTACAATGATTTTTTTTAGACTGGTTAAAGGTTATGTCTTCGACGTTTATCATGTTTATCAACTTAGGTTACTGGAATTAAAGCCGAGCTCGGCGAAAAAAATAGATAGTGAGAACGAGGCGATAATATTAAATGGCAGTCATTTCGTCGAGGCATGTAACTGTTATTTATGTTTGTCATCTGAATCTTAAGCTGCTGTACATCAAATTAATAAGAATCGCATCCTTTCATTGTTTATACGTGAGGAAATGTTCCTCAAAATATTGACCAAGTGGCCATTTCAGGCCGCAAAGAAAAATTACGTCAGGGAAATTTGAAATTACTGTAACACCTTTGATGTGATACCTTTGAAATTGGAAGAAACATTTCAGCTCAGTGTGATCTCTTTTTTTAAGTTAGACTAGAGACTACTTTCAGTCAACCTGGTAGCTAATCTAGACTTCAATTATGTAAACACTAGTGCTACTCACATTTTGGAATGCCTCATTGGGCATGTTTAATAAATGAGACCATTTCTTAACTTAAAATTTGTTCTTCCCATAATGTTTTATTGTATTGGTAAACATGGATTTACGTTTCTTTTGCATTTTGTGGTCTACAGGTAATTTTTGGGACTAATAGAATGCCTAATGTTTTGACAGGATTTACAGTATTCAGAACTGAGGATATTCTGGATTACTGTTGAGTTAAACTATGGATTATAACAAGTTCAGGTAGTTGTTGATCTCTTAGTTTTGCACATAGTTATGTGACAGTCAATTCTAGCAATTCCCATCCTTCTCTCTACACACATTCATTACCTGAGGCATTTAAGATCTGCTTTTTGACCAGACATTTGTCTACTTTATAAAAAAATCTGTTTGACATTTTTAATGCCTGTATTTTCAGTTGTTGAATGACCTTCAGTAGCATTTTAAAGTAGCAAATATGAAAATTCGTGAGGCCTTAAACTTAAGCAAGCCAGAAAACCCTAATCCCAATACAAAGCTAACTGCAAGCAACATGATGTACCATTTGGCTAACTGGTCACAGTGTACTATGTACATGTAGGCTAACCGGAATCTTATGTAGGCTAACTGGAATGGCTTGCATGGCTTGCATGTTTCATGACACGTAAGTGCAATACAAGCCAGAAATACCTAACTCCAATAATAAGCATAACCTCAAGCTACCTCAGCCAACTATACTCAGGCTAACTGGAGTACTGCTTAGGCTAACCAGGGAGCTTTTTAAGCTACCCAATGTGCTATTTGTATATAGTGGAATGGCTCTCATGACTTGTTGGCTCACACTTTGTCAAGACCCGAGTTGTTTTTTTTTTAAACTCATATGGGAATTAGCCAAGTAGTAGCTGTAAATTGGATTTAAATAAACTCAAGCTTAGTTTTGGTTGGCAACTTGCTCTACAAGAAAACCAAACATAGATTTGTTTCTGTGATGTAATGTTTTGAAAAATTCAGCTTTAGGGTCCAAAACATTTTTAAACATTATTAAAATAATCTGACATTCTTCTGCAATAATTAATGAAAGGAGGGGTGCAAAGAAAATTGATTTCTTCCTTGCCTGACCCAGGTAGACTGGGCAAGGTGAAACCATTATAACCTTACCCAAAGTCCCATGTTTCTTTTGAAACAACTACAACAAAAAAAAAAAATCCATAAATGTCATTTGGCTATCTAGCAAGTGGAAAACATTATTGGATCCACTAGCCCAACATAAAAGCAGCCAGTTTTTTTTTCACACACTGAAAAGGTCATTTAATTTTAATATACAGTCTGCATCCTGGAAAATTGCAATTTCATCAAAATAAATAGTTTTGTTAGTTTTGTTCTATTTACAGGTGACTTGAAGACTTTGCAAGGTTCAAAATGAACTCAAAAATACACCTTGTGTCAATGTAATAAAATTGCCACATGATTGACTCCCACATGTTGCCAGTTTAAACCCGAATATACTTCAGTGATATTTATAGCTATTTATATGATATAAATTCCCAGAACCCAAAATGGTTCCATTATGGGGTTCATGACAAAAAATTTTGTTTCAATAAAAACATGTAACAATAACGAAATAACAGAGAATTAACATCATTAATTATTATCGCAGACCATAAATTTTAATCCAGGTTAAGTTAATGGGTCAAGTTTTTTTGCAGCACAGGCTTTGTTCCACAAGGTGTGATGCCAAAAAAATATCCATACCTCCCCTGAGGATGGTTCTTTGGTTTGGACCCTCCCACCCCCTGGGATTTCCAGTGTAGCTTCATACTTTCTTTTAAAAATTTGTGTTTTTGAGACCCCATCCCCCTCAGAATTTCCAATGACCATCCTTGGGGTGGGTATGGATATTTTCTGGAACCACACAATGTAGGCATTTGCTTATGAAAGTAAGCTGCGGATTGATCTGATTGATACACACTAAACTATTTTCACATTTACCTGTTTTCTATGGGATATATAATTATATATTGTTTTTACCGGTTTCACTTGTAATAATAATAATAATAATAATAATAATAATAATAATAATAATATGCACAGTCATGTAAAATATGTATATTCCGCCGAGATTAGGTCATTAATCACCTTCAGCACGTGCAGAGCAATGTGTTGCAATAGGACTTGTTGCTCATTGGTCGCTGGGTGATATAAAGGGAAAAGGACGCTCATAACTCGGTGTTAGTTAATTCAAACCGACGAAGAGGGAACTTCAGTTGGCGTGGGCTTTGTTTCCATCAACCCCGGCTCGAACTGTGGATTCATGGAAGAACAAGCTCCTATTGCAGCTCCTGCAGTGGTTCGTGCAGTGCTACAAGGTGTAGACGATGAACTAGCACCGAATCCACCGGCATCGAATGCACCGGCCCCGAACGCTCCAGTGGCAGATGGACAAGTCGCTGAGGTATTTATTTCTTGTTTGCTGAAACTTTTGCCGCAAGTTCGCGAAGCTTATACTAGGGGTTTGGTCGCCCGGTCGCGCTTTCTGTAGTAATGTCGTTTTCCCTTGTTTTGCGTTCCTTGGTATTGCGGTGAATTTAATTCTAGTTACGGGTTCCCAAGTTCTTTTTTGTATTATTGTCTCGTTGGTCTTTCTATAGTTTTATTGCTTCATTTTGTTTTGCTTTGCTGGTTTCTAAATTTTTATTATTGTGTTTATCTTACAACGGGTAGTTTATACCGTATGGTTTCGCTGGATAGAACATCGGGTTTTATTTTTGCTGTAGTCGCGTCTGTAAGCACTGAATTGTTATTGTCTGTTGCAAAACTTGCTGTGATTGAGGGAGTATATATACATCACATTATAATGCAGGCCCGTGATCATGGCTGCTTGAAAATGATACGCTGGCCTGTGATCAAGGCAGCATGAGAAAATGGGAAATCTGGCCTGTGATCGAGGCAGTATATAAAAAAAAATGATAATGCAGGCCCGTGATCGTGGCTGCTTGAGGAAATGACAAAACTGGCCCGTGATCGTGGCAGTATATAAAAAAAATGATAATGCAGGCCCGTGATCGTGGCTGCTTGAGTAAATGATAAGACTGGCCCCTGATCGTGGCAGTTTGAAAAATGATAACGCAGGCCCGTGATCGTGGCTGCTTGAGAAAATCATAAATGGGCTTGTGATCGAGGCAGCATGAGAGAATGATAATGTAGGCCCGTAGTCGAGGCTGCTTGAGAAAGTGGATCAATATAATATGGGTTTATTGAGTCAGTTATAAGCTAACTTTCTGTGTTGGCTTTAGATCCCCAATATGGAGGATTTCGCCAGGAGAATTCAGAAGCTAGAACAATCGCAGCAAGCGACTGTTGATGGTATCATCGAAAAGATTATGCAGTTGGTGAAGTCAAAGGCTGTACCATTTAATAAGGACCAGGTGTTCGAGCAGATTTTAAACCTGAAGGTTGTGGCTTTGGAAACCAAACACCCTAAAGCCAACTACTACTCCACAGTGTTCCAAGCTTTACGTGAGAAGATGGGTGGTTCAGATGAGCAATTTAAAAGATATGTTTTGGCTCTTCTTGGAGACAAAGACCAAGAGAAGGTGCTTGATGCTATGACAAAGGTCGACAAGGCCCTGAGAGTCCCATCCTTTTCGGCTACACCCACGTTCCGAGGTCGTGATCGTGGTAGATCTCTAGGCGGTGCTTCTATTGTAAGGGTTATGGTCATTTCCAGAGAAATTGTCAAATGCGCTGGAGAGATGAGGGAAAGCCACCACCAGCAAAGAGAGGGAGATGGTTCAGGGGGTCGCCAGTGTGATCGCACAGCTTAAATCAGTGGTTTTAAGTTCAGTTGATCCATTTGCCTGTAATAAGTTTAAGAATAAATGAATTACAAGCAGTTTAAAATTGATTCGTGTGTACAAAGTTGATTTCCTTTGTTACTGTTATTTTGGGTATTTATAGGGCATTTCTTAGTCTTTTATTTCATGGCATATGGGTACCACAACAAAATTTTAGTTTTATCTTCAATGAGGGTGAGTAGCTCCCATGGACTAGCCTTATTGCTGGGCAATCTGTGGATGTTCCTTTCGGGGCGTGGGAAGTTACTCTCTCCTGATCGGGGACCTCATCTTTAGTGGTTAGATTCTCTTGGGAGGGATAATTTCGTTTGGGTTTTCAGATTCCTTTAAGTAATTTTTCCCAATTATTTCGCAGATCCGCCAGGTGAAGCAGAGAAGGATCTGCGAGGGCTTTGAAATTCCTGCCTGGGAAAAGATAGATGAGGAATTTGATCATAAATTATCCGGTTGTCAGCCTCCCAGTGAGAACTTATTTTCGACTACTATAGATGGGGTCCTCGTTCAGGAGGGAGTTACAGAGATTCCCACTATAAAGGACGTTCTAGTTTCCAAAGAGGTGCCTGATTTATCTCTGTTGCGATTTCGTGACCCCAATCATTTTGTGGCTGGCGGCGTTCACAAAGACCCGTCCGCCTGGCAGAAGATTTTGATTAACCATCCGAAGGGTGACCAAATACTTAATTGGATCTCGAGCAAAGTAGACATGCATGATTTCGTGAATCACTATTCGGGTACTTTTAAGGGCGAATCATACGACTCTGATTTTCCTCCGCCTAAATATTTCCGGAATCATGCGTCGTGTAAGAAGTTTTCTACCTTCATTTTGGATGCGATTCTCAAACGTATGGCGATGGGTTCCGTCAGGGTTTGGGGAAAAGTTGATCTGGACGAACCATCGTACCTAGTTCTTCCGCTCACAGTAGAGCCATCCAAGCCGAGATTATGTTTGGACGCCAGGTTCCTCAATCTGTGGATGAAGGATTGTCCTTTTTCACTTGATAAATTAGTGGACGTGAAGCGCTATATCTACAAGGATTCGTATTTTACGAAATGTGATGACAAGTCAGGATACGATCACGTCCACTTGCAGGAGTCCTCAAAGGAGTTGTTCGGTTTTGAATGGGGTGGATGGTGGTTTGTCTCCACAACATTGCCATTTGGATGGAAAGAGTCTCCATATATTTACCATACTATCGGATTGGCTGCATCCAGCTATTTAAGATCATGTGGAGTTCCTTGTTCATTGTACATTGATGATCGACTTAACGGTGAGGTCTTTGCTCCAACTGGCCCTTGGTCTTTATCTCCTTCAGCTCGCACGGAAAAGTTCAGGCTGGAGGCAGTGAAAGTGGCCATATTCATTGTTGCATCATTGTTAATTAAATTAGGGTATACGATTGGCATTGAGAAGTCCGTCTTGTATCCGGCTAAGCGTATAGAGTATCTCGGTCATGTGGTGGACTCTTCAAAGCAAGCTTTCGAACTTCCCGGGAGAAACGTCATTGCATTTGCTACCTTAAGAGAAGAAATCCTGGCTTGCAAAAAAACGGTGAATGTCCGCACTCTTCAACGATTCCAGGGGAAATGTATTTCATTTTCCTTAGCAGTACCTGGGGCTAAGTTGTTTATAAGAAATATAAGTTCAGCTATTGCTTCATCTCCTGGAAATGGACAAGTTAAGATGACTGATTCTCTTCGGGAGGAAATTTGCCATTGGCGTTTTCTCGACTCCTGGAAAGGCCACGTTCCTTGGCCTGAAGAGAGGCATATTCGTTTATCATTATCCTTGGATGCTTCGGGATACGGTTGGGGATGCGTCATGCATTCAATGTCAGGTGATCAATCCTTTAGGGATTATTGGAATCCACAGCAGATTGGATTAAACATCTTTACCAAGGAAATGCTTGCTATCTCGAACGCAATTAAAGCCACTCCGGAGCATGTGCGGGACTGTCGGGTAGATGTACAGGTTGACAGTCAAGTAGCGATTGACACGTATAATGGCCAAGGAAGTAAAAACTCTCCTCAACTGACAGCAGCCACAAAGGAACTCTTTTTCACTGTTGTTAGCCGAAATCTGCGGTTAGAACTGTCTCATATCGCGTCAGATCGAAATGAGGCCGATGGCCCGTCGAGATGCCTTTCTGCATTGGATTCAACACTTTCTCCAAGAGTGTGGGAGTTAATTGAACATACATTTGGTGGTCTCTGTGGTCATACATTCGATTTGATGGCGTTGGATTCTAACGCACAGTTATCCAAAGGAGGAACTCCTTTGCCGCATTTCACCCCGTGGCTTTAGATCCCCCGTCGGACCTGCTATGGCCAACCTGCACATTTTCCCTCCATTTGGGTTGGTGCCTGCCATGCTAAGGTTCCTTACTCAATTTTGAATTCCATTCACAATTGTGGTTCCTGAGCTTTTACCCGCGTCCATTCTGGTGGCCAATTTTGACAGGTCTTTCTTGGAAAGCAATTTGTGTGGGTTCAGAGGGTGATTGGGATGTCCTTAGATACCCGTCCAGGTCCGGGTACAAACCACGGGTTTGTCCTTTCAAGCTTTGGGCTTTAAGAGTTTCGAAATTCTAACCAACTAAAGTATGGTTCAATTCAACGAAGTTGTCCATATAGTCTTGAACATTTTTCGTTTTCTTTTTTGACTTCAGTCTCTACCAAGAATTCCCAAGTTGTTCCAGCCATTGGTGGCTTGCCCACGTTGCCAGTACCCGAATGATGAAGGGTTTCGCTTTTGCCAGAGTTGTGGTTACAACAGGAAGACAGTTCTATTGGGCAAGGATGATGCCTTGAAACTTAAACATAAGGTGGATGAAGAACAGATTGCAGCGCGAGTTAAGGAGTTGATACAAACACGTAATACTACTCGATATGCGAAGCAGAAGACAGCCTTGGAGATAGAGTTTTCTCGGTTCCTGTTATCTTTATCGTGTCAGAGAACTTTAAGTTCAGCTTTACCGTGTGATGTCGTGGCGTTTCTAGTGTGGAAGGATCAGGATGGAAGACCTTTGGTTCATAATCCAAGTTGTGAGCGTAAGCGAAGTCAATGTGCTTGTCCCAAACGGCTTGCGTTTGGTACGGTAGACTCCTTAATAGGAAAACTTACAGCAATTTTTATCCAGCACGGTAGGGGGGCAGAATGGCACTCTGTATTGGGTGTAGGTAATCCTGCTTCTTCTAGGTCAGTGAAGGATTATTTGGCTAATGTTCGTGGGGAGCAGTTGAAGGCACGAATTACCCCGCGCCAAGCAGATCCAGTTCTGCTTTCAGATCTTGAGACCCTTTCACGGCATATTCAGTCAAAATTAAGAGATCCTACTTTAGATCCTATTCAGGTTTTTGTGTTAGCTAGAGATCAAGCTTTCTTTAAGGCTCTGTTTTTCTCGACGGATCGGGCAGCCGACCTGTTAGGTATCTCCACTCCGTCAATTTTGCGCTTTCCAGATAATTCTGGACTTTTGTTTAATCATGTATGGACAAAGACCTTACGGTCCGGAGACGTCAACGTTTTTACATTCAAGAGGGGTTCAAATAAGATCGTTTGCCCAGTCTGGGTTATTGAGTTATATTTCAAGATTTGTAGACTGTTAAACATTCGGCTGTCTTCAGGGTATTTATTTCGCTCCGTGTCTAAAAAAGGTACGGTAACGTCTTGCGCGTTAGACTCTTCTGCGGCTCAGGCTAGGTTGGACACTTACGTGAAACAGTTGCAGGGGAGTCTTTCGAGCACGGGTTTCACTTTACATGGTTTTAGAAGTGGTGCCGCTATTTCAGTGGCTCTTGCAGATGTCTCTCTTAATGACATAATGGATCATGTAGGCTGGAAGTCTAGCAAGACGGCCCTCCATTATATTAAGTTGAAACAGGTTCTGAACCCAGCAGGTCCAGCGGCAAAGTTAGCGGATTTAGATAAGGACACGGGTAAACACTATAAGGTAACCAATGAATTGACAGGTTTTGTCACTGCGTTTCCGGAATAAATTGTCAGCTCAAAGTGCAGTGCCTTTAACACTTTCAAGTTAGTTTAGAGTGTTTTGTATATGTTTAGAGATATTTAGGATAAGGTTTGGAGAGGTAATAAGGAATAAATATAGTGTTGATGTGATAGTGGTCTGTCTTCTTTCTGGAGCGGTGCAGTGAAGGGAGGAGTTGTGCTTCCATATCTCATTAATGACAATAACCAAGGCGGAATAATACACTATGCACAGTCATGTAAAATATGTATATTCCGCCGAGATTAGGTCATTAATCACCTTCAGCACGTGCAGAGCAATGTGTTGCAATAGGACTTGTTGCTCATTGGTCGATGGGTGATATAAAGGGAAAAGGACGCTCATAACTCGTGGTTAGTTAATTCAAACCAACGAAGAGGGAACTTCAGTTGGCGCCCACCCACCCACCCAGTTCAAGCCGGGGTTGATGCCATCTCCGGTATGGGAAGGTGTTCCGGGAACTTGCGGTTGTTTAAGTGAATACAAGTAACCTGTCTGCCCTGAGCTCCTTAGTTCCTGGAACCCTTTTCCCATATTCATGCCACTTCGTACCGGATTAGTTTCGGTCGGAGTTGTGCTTCCATATCTCATTAAGGACAATAACCAAGGCGGAATAATACACTATTAATCCATTTATTAATCCAGGTTGAAAGAAGAGGTAGACAAACGACTGAGGGAAGAACAGGCTGGGTTCAGGAAAGATAGGTCATGCACAGATCAAATTGCTACCCTGAGGATCATCTTGGAGCAGTCTTTAGAGTGGAACTCTCCTGTTTATACAACCTTTGTGGACTATGAGAAGGCATTTGACAGCGTTGATAGGGAAGTGTTGTGGAAGCTGCTACGCCACTATGGCATCCCAGACAAATACATCACTCTTATACAGAAGACCTATGAGAAGTGCACCTGTAGAGTCATCCACAATGGAGTTCTTTCAGAACTGTTTGAGATGCTCACTGGAGTGTGCCAGGGTTGCTTGCTGTCGCCCTTCTTGTTCCTACTTGTCATCGACTGGATAATGCGGAGGACGACAGAAAATCATCAGGATGGCATTCAGTGGACACTCAAGACCCGGCTAGAAGACCTTGACTTCGCCGACGACATCGCCCTTCTCTCACATAACCACAGGAGCATGCAATCCAAGCTAACAAGACTGGCAAAAATCTCAATGCAGACGGGCCTTAGGATCAGCAAATCCAAGACGAAGGTGATGAGGGTAAACACCAGGAATGTAGACAGAATAGAACTAGCTGAGGATGAAATAGATGAGGTGGAGGACTTTGCGTACCTTGGAAGTAACATCAGCAAGGACGGTGGATCTGATCAGGACATACGAGTGAGGATCGGAAAGGCAAGAACTGCATTTGCCATCTCGACACCGGTTTGGAGATCAAAAGTGATTTCCAGAAAGACCAAACTACGGATATTTAATACCAACGTAAAGTCGGTCCTCCTTTACGGCTCTGAAACGTGGAGAGTAACAAAACCAAACTCCACCAAACTGCAGACCTTTATCAACAAATGCCTGAGGTCCATCATGGGCATCCACTGGCCAGAGGTCATAACAAATGAAGAACTATGGACAACAACTGAGCAGGAAAGGATCAACATCCAGATAAGAAGACGAAAGTGGGGTTGGATTGGGCACACCCTCAGGAAACCCAACTGCAATGTCACCAAGCAGGTACTGAGATGCAACCCACAGGGGAAGAGGAGCAGAGGCCGTCCCAGAAACAGCTGGAGGAGGACGGTAGACAACGAGGCGAAAAATGCTGGCTACACCTGGTGGCAGTTGGAAAGGTCAGCACAGAACAGATCACGGTGGAGAGCAATTGTTTCCGAGGACCTATGCTCCACCAGGAGCGAAAGGGTATAAGTCAAGTAAGTCAATCCATTTATAAATTTATCCATTTTAACAATGTGTGTTTTAAAAATGACTGTTTTTTTAGTGAGACAACTGCCACATTCAGAAATTTTCTGCTCTGCATGTGGTGCAAAATGTAAGCCCCTGGTAAATCAGCAAGAACATCACTGCATTGCTGTTTCTTTCAGAGGTCAGTAACATTTTAATTTTTTTGCTTAATTTTTCTACCAGATGGTTACTCAAAAGTGATCTAAAAATTTATTTTGTACAAATACTTGCATAATTCAAGTACCACACAAACATAGATAACACAAATGAGACTAAGAAAAAAAAATGACGAAAGTGTTCACGATAAAGAGACAACTGGGATGGGCTTTGAACCTGTTCCAGAAAATGACTCGAGTGAAACTTTCACTGTGCAGGACAGTCCAGATGTCTTCAGAACTCAAGATAAGGATCCAGAAACAACTGGGATGGTTTTTGAAGCAGTTCCAAAAAGTGATTCAAGTGTACCAGTTTTCACTGAACAAGAAATACCAGATGTCTTCAGAAGTGAAGATAAGGATGCAGTTCATTGCGAACCAAGTAAACTGGTTTTAGAAGAGTTAAATCCTGATACATATTCAAAGGAAAAACTCAGATACCTTGTGCACAACACATCACCTGATGGTGTACGTTTCCTGCTTGTGTATGTAAAAGGAAAAGGAGGTTTGGCAGAGTTTCGTAGGTCAAAACTCTGTACAGACATTCTTGGAAAGATGCCTTTTTCCACAGTGAAAACAATTTACCTCTACCGGAAGTACCTGACAGGTTTTTATCAGTTGGCCAGGTTCTACCCATATCCTGATAAAGAGATGATAAACAGTTGCTTGGCCTGTGATGTGATATCATGGTTATATCATGTGTCATGTCATTTTTATCAATTTGCTATCACTTGACATACCATGAAAGTTTATTACAATAAAGAGAAATATCACAAGTAATTAATGTAAAATATCCAGAATCCAAGAAGGTTTCTTGAAAGGTTGGAAACAAACCTCTAGATACAACTTTCAAAACCTCATGGATTTTGATTGGTATAAGTAAAATGAAGCATATTATGTTACAGAACAGTGAGCCTAGTCTAATGAATATCTTGGACAAACTTCCACCGAGATTCTTGCTAAAGCAATCAGGAAAAATGAAAATATCAAAGGTCTGTTTCTTAAAGAAATTGACCCATTGGCGCCTGTGCTGCCCGTAACCGCCCGTGCGAAAACCACCCCTGAAATACCTGTGCCGCCCGTAACAACCCAAAAAAGCACATGGTGACAAATGCCTATTCCCTCCCTCCCCGGAGACTTTTTGGTTCTCCTATTGTTCTATGGATAATAAGGGCAAATAAGCCAGTCAGAATGTGTTTTCTACATATATTTTTAGAGAACTCTAGGGGTCCTAGAGAGAAGGTTTTTCATCTTGACTCGTGCGTTCAAAATGTAGAAGGATATTATGGCGCATCACCGCTCTTGTTTACAAACTTTCAAGGCCTTGTTTTTCACTCGGAACACAGAAAATTCCCTCTTTGGGGCTAAAAATGAAAAGAAGAAACACTGACCAATTTTTAAGTGGCTCTAAAATGGAAAATCATCGAGTACACAGTGCTAAAACCTGGTTGAGGACGGATTCATCTTCCTTCCATAGCTGCGAAGAAACGGTATCATGGCGCTTCGAAATGTGTTTTGAATACAAATCACGGACCAACACACGAACTTAATGCGGCTTCTCAAGACTTTTGAAAACAAAAATGGTAATGTACAGTAGTGCTTCGAATATGGATGGAATTTTTAGAAGAATCGGTAAAGCCATTGGGTGAACAACTGACTGGTAAAGCCGTCGGCTAAAATTAAAACTTTTTCTTTAGCTTGAACATGTGAATAATTAATTCTTGATGCACAATTATACAGCTTTAAATTTTTTTGATATTTTGATGCTTTTGAATACATTTCTTGGCTTTATCCTTAACAAAATTTAATTCGAAATAAAGTTTCTTTCAAGTTTCTTTCATTTATCAATCTTTAGTTCAGAATTTTGGGCTTTTGAAGTGAACAGATTTGACAAGCATGTGTTGTTACCTGATACGCATCTTTTTACCGAGACTTGCTTCAGTTGCTTATTTAGGCGCTTTGTTTTGAGTTGTGTTTCTAGCTTTAGAAAATTACTACAGTGCTTCAGAAATACAAAGGAATATGTTTATTAACATTAAAAGTAAAGGAAAGCGTAGAAGGCGTTGCAAGTGTTCATTTAGTGGTAAGAATTCTGTAGTTTTGTCAGCGATTTTCCCTGTTTCACGTCACCAGGATATGCAAATACTTTTATCATCTTGAATTACCGCTTTTCTGCAACAAGAAAATACCTTTGTACTATTGAATTAATGGCAGTGTCAGTTTTACAGAATGAAAACCTACCTTTTTCCAGAGTATTTTACAACATTTTTAAGACTTTTTTCAAAGTCTGTGTGTTTTTGCGAGCTCCTAAAATCACGCGCGGAGGTGAATAAAATTTTGTCGCTGTCTTGAAGTTTGGCTTGGGATCAAATTATCAAGGCTGATAAACTCTTCAATTCATAAATTAGTCTTTCAACATGTCTAGTTGAAATAAAAGTTTACTTCAGAAACTAATTATTTGTCTGGATTTACTGCGCATATGGTTTATTTTTTCCACTTGCACGTTTACATTGAATGCCGTAAAAGAGCCAGGTATTTAGGGGTGGGTGCGCACTAAAAACCTCCGGGCATCAATGGGTTAAAAACCGAAGGTTTAGCTGTCAATATGTGGACACAACCCTCATCCTGGACAGTTAGAAAAGTCTCTTCTTGAAGTCCTGAGAATTTTGGAGAGCTTTGTTAGAGTTTCACGCCTCATACTCAATAGTAAGATTAAAGGGACCTATGAGCCCACAAGGTTCATCAAATTTGCTGTTTTTGATATGGTTTATAGAATTTGAAATGAGTGTAGTACCCTTAATTCTCGGTAATCTGTGTGGGTAGTATTATAATTATTTGGAATCACAAGTTTTATCATATTATATACTGTCAGGTGAACTAGTGTCAGTTTATGGCAAAATTCTTCTTTGACAAGTTAGCGAGATCATAAGTGAGAACTAATCGCAAGCAGTCTGTAGTAAGAGCTAACCACAAGCAAGCAGCTTACAGTATACTGTAAAATTCCCCCCCCCCCCCCCCCCCCTTTATAAGCTCCTCAGGTCATTGGCCCATCTTTGTGGAAACCAAAAATACATCAGCTTATTGCCCCCTCCCCCATCGGATATAAGCCCCTGTCTGCTGGATGACAGTACTTAACCAAGCTGAATATTTTTTTTTTATTATGAGATATAAGCCCTTCTGTTTCCCTTACAAAGTTGTATAAGCCCAGGGTTTAGAACCCGAATTTACAGCATTCTACAAAAGAAGGTAAACTGAGGATCATTATATCATACTTACATCATTTTGAAAGCTTCATTGTGTTACGCTTTTGATTTTTGTGAAAAATTAACCTGAGTTTTAGGCTTTTTTTACGTGGAATGGGGGACAATAATATGCGCAAAAGAAGATAAGGTCTACACAGATGCTTTTTTCGCAGATTTTCACCATCACACAGCATGATAAGCGGACAACAACATTTCAACCAATTCAATTCATTTCCAGTTGTAACTTGAATTTCTATGTATCAAATCCGTGTATGGCTCTGTTGTGATTGTAGTGTATGACACGCCTCATCCTGAACATTGTTTTTGATTTGTTTATGTCAGCTGCAAATATGAAGTTACAATAGGTTATTGATCTTTCCATTAGCAATCATATAGTCCCGTTGAACCGCATTTTTAGTTAGTTGGTTTTAGGTTAGGCAAGTGACAAGTCAAGTGTTAGTAGTATAACTTGCCTCTACCATTGGAGTCGTGTTTGGTCAAGTACTGACAAGCGGAACTGTTATGTAAGTTGTTAACTTTCTTCTTTGAATGTTTAGATCTATCTTGTCAGTTTCTCTAGTTTTTGCAAAAAAAAATGATTTTGTATATCGCCCTTCATTTGTAACCTCGCCATGTGACTCGAATTATTGTTTCACCTTTGTCTACCCTAGTTGTTATAAGTATTTTCATTACATCATTTTGGAGCTCAGTGTGCTTTAGCCTTAATTGGCTTTTCTAGGTTCGAATATTGTTTGTCTGTGATTTACGCTAGTTAGGCCCTATCAGGCATTCAGACAGTATGTCTTATTGTCTTGTCTTGTCCAAATTACAAGCTTTGGGATTTGCTTTAGATTTTCTTTCATTGTTGTATTAGCTTTCAAGTTGGATCATTGTTTTGCTTCATTTTGTTTGATTTAGTTCTGTCCAAATTTAGAGCCTTGTTGTAATGGAATGATTGGAATGTTACATATTACCTTCATATACACAAAATTAGCTTAGTTTTCTTCGCTTGCATTTGTTTCAGTTTACGACATGACCTTGAATCTTTGGTAGAATAAATTCATGTGATTCGAGTGTTCTGTCCATAAGATATATCCTCTCTTGGTGTCGTATCATTAGCAAGTTAGTTGTCATAAAGCTTTGGGTCCGATTGCTACAGTAAAATAACACCACTGTTGCCTGACCGTGAAGTCTCCCAGGTTAAGCCATGTCCAGCTCACAAGTAGAACAAGAAAATAGAGAACTACAACAAATAGTGAAAATTCAAATCAACAGACTGATTCGTCAAGTGCTGATCACGTCCCAAGAGGGAATTCGGAAGGGTGTGATTCAGAAAAAACAAGTAGAAAACTGCGAAAGGAAATGCAATGATAAAGGAAAAGCTTATTGGTCGGAAATTCGTGGAAAAGAACGCCAAACCGCCTATTCGGCTCTTTGGAAGGAGATTGCGAAAGTCCGTCAATCTCTGGATGATAACACATGTGGAAACTCTCAAAGCTAAAAGAGATTCTTTAGATAAGTTAAAGGAAGAGTTAGATGAAGCGCAAAGGGCCTTCAACGAGTTGATCGATATGACCGGAACTGTCGAGTGCTGTGATATTACCCGGATGTGACATAAAATGCATACATTAGTACAATAGTGATTTTTTCGATGACTGACATTTTTGAAATCGGATACGTAAAATGCGAGGATTGTTATGCAAGACCTCTTGAAGAGATCGGTTCGAGGCAATGTAAAAGCAAATTGTTTCAGAATAAATGCAGAATTGTACGACCAGCGAGTGTTGATGTACCCCAAGTTCGGTACAGATAAGAAGGAAGATAGGCAAGAATTCTAACAGTGGTTCGACATTCGTGACAGAGAATGTTTTCAAATAAGAGCCAAACTGGTAGAACGAATTCACACCGAGAAACAATCACTGCGGCGGCGTGAAGACGTGTGCTCGAACCCGCCCATAAATTTTACACTTAACTAGCTTTTTGTTCACAGCCTATGGCCGAGGCTATTGCAAATTTTATTTCTAGACGAAGAAACCGGTCATCAGGATCAGAAGACGAAGCAAACGAACCGAAAAAACTAAGGAATACAGTCCACGACAACGAGTCTCAAATCGCCGAAGTCGAAGAGGACCAGAACGTAATTGTAAAAGCGCCTGAGATGTCCGACGACGTTGCCAGTAAATTAGAGGTAATGCTCGTCAAATTGAATAACATTGAAGTGTCGGTAAAGAACGTAGAGACTAACCTCACTAGCCTTGAAAAGAGAATGACGAAGCTGGAAGAAGCCGAGTTATCGACAAAATGTGACATTGAAGCCGTTAACAAAAGAATCGACACGTTAGACGAGAAGCTAACTAATTCTCCAACTGTACCAGCGATTAAAGAAATGGACAAATTCAGCAGCCAATTACTACAACTCAGAAAGAAACAGGAAGAGTTAGCTGTACTTCAAGAACAGCTAAAAACGAAAGACTTGTACTTGGAGGCATACTCGCGTCGCAAAACGATCAAGTTTGTCAACATTCCCGAAGAAGATGATACAGAAGACCCCGAAGACGTTATTCACGGCTTCCTTGAACGGGAGCTCGGTTTCATGGAAGCGGGAACAGTTGAAATACAGAGAGTTCACCGGGTCGGAAAGAATACCAACGAAAGCACAAGGCCGAGAGCAATCCTTGCTAAATTCCTTCGAGCCAAGGATTGTGATAAGATTCTCTCATTGGGTTTTCGCCTTCGTGACACCAATTTTCAGATGTACAGAGATTTACCGCGGGAGATCATCACGAGGAGAAAAGCACAGATGACCACGTTAAAGAAAGCAAGACAGCATAAAGTTCATGCAGTGTTTAGTAAGGCCGAACCAGATAAGTTGTACATAGGGGGAAAGTTCTGGCCGGTAGGCAAACCCTTTGACATTGAAGAGCTGGATTCCTAAGAAGGACGATGTGGGCGAACTTTAAAGACATGTTCTATACTTTCAAGCGGAACATTTGCACTATAATGTAAGGTAAACATCATTTATAAGAAGCTATGAATGTTTATTTACGCACTTAATTATAAGGGCCGGGGGTCGCACTAATCCATACAGATTGCGCCTTCGTTAACCATTGCTTGGATCCGGTCGACACAGCTTTAACAGTACTTTACTGGCTGTGATTCATATTATTTTTTTTATTTTAAGTAGAATGTCTTTTTCTGTTGTATTTGTGTTTATGTGGGCCATTAAGTCAGTCAATAGTTTTATTACGCTCTTCAAACACAACTTTCGAGGAAATGCAAATTTATATAATTATAAGCTGGAATAATGGCAACAAATATACAATTCAAAGCTACCTCGCTGAACGTTCGTGGAATTCGCACTTTTGAGAAAGGGAAAACAATTTATAATTGGTTAACTAAGAAACATGCTGATATTTGCTTTCTCCAGGAGACTTATAGCACAAAAGAAATAGAAAATCAATGGAAATCTCAGTGGCACGGCAAAACTTATTTTGCACACGGCACTGTGCATAGTCGTGGGGTCGCCGTACTTGTACGAAACACGCTCGATTTTACACTAAAATCAGTCCAATCAGATGAAGGAAGATTCATTTGTCTTGAAGCCATTATCCAAGACCAATTGTTTCTTTTAGTCAATATATACGCACCTAACACTTCAACGGAACAAACCTTGTTTTTTCGCAAACTCTATGATCTTATTAACAGTGACGAACGCTATGAACAATGTAAAATCATAATCGGAGGTGACTTTAATGTCGCTCTAGATCCATCTAAAGATTGCTCTGGTGGCAATCCCGTTTTAAAAGACTCGGTTAAAGCGTTGGAAGAAATTTTAATAGAAAATGATTTAATTGACATTTGGAGAATCCAAAACCCCGAGATCAGAAGGTTCACTTGGAGACAAAAAACACCACTCATTCAATGGCGGCTTGATTATTGGTTCATTCCGGAGTTACTTCAAGATGATGTCGCTAAAATAGAAATTGTACCTGTGGTGAGAACTGATCATTCGGCAATTGTTATCGAAATTAATTCTCTAGACACTCAGAATCACGGCCCTTCTTTTTGGAAAATAAACAATAGCCTGTTAGAAGATCCAACATATGTTAAACTGATAAGAGAAAATGTTCCTATCTGGTTAAGCGAGATCAATTTTTGCACAGATTACCAAATAGTATGGGACTGGATAAAATACAATATTCGTCAGGAAAGCATCTCTTATAGTAAACAAAAAGCGCGTGAAAAGAGAGAAAAACTGAAAAACATTGAAGAGACATTAAAAATGTGCGAGGAAAAAACTGCTGAAGAACCATCTCAAGAAAATCTAGAAAAGCTAGAAACAGCTAAAAGCGAATATGAGAGAGAATATGACCATATTTTGAAGGGGTTAATCATTCGTTCCCGCACAACATGGTTTGAAAAAGGGGAGCGAAACACAAAATATTTCCTAAATCTAGAAAATAGTAAAAAGACAAAAACCTGTTTAAGAAAGCTATTAGTTACAGACGAACAAGAAAGCATAAACCCAAGTATAATCCTTAATGAAATATATTCCTTCTATTCTAATTTATATGATGAAAAAACAGATATGGAGATCGATCAGACATCTTGCCCCTTTTTGAATAATCATGATCAAATCCCTAAGTTATCTGTTCCAATGCGCGACATCTGTGAAGGAGAGCTGACCCAAACAGAATGTCATAAGGCCTTATCTGCTTTTGAAAATAATAAAACACCAGGAAACGATGGGATATCGGCAGAATTCTACAAAGTATTTTGGTCTGAAATCGGTGAAGTCCTGGTTAATTCTCTCAACTACTCTTATCGCTGCGGGGAACTGTCAACAACTCAAAAACAAGCTGCAATCACGCTAATAGAGAAGAAAGGAAAGGACAGAAGAAGGATAAAAAATTGGCGACCTATATCATTGGTGAATGTCGATGTTAAGATAGGCTCTAAAGCCATCGCTATGAGGCTAGAGAAAGTGCTTCCAAACATAATTCATTACGACCAAAGTGCTTTCGTCAAAGGACGAAACATATTTGATGCTGTCCGCACCATAAACGACATCTTTGACTTCACGGAAATAAAAAACTATGATGCTATTTTAACTGCGATTGATTTTGAAAAAGCTTTCGATTCATTGAATTTGAATTTCTTATTTCATTCTTTAGAAGTGTTTGGCTTTGGTGAATCCCTTATTGCATGGATTAAGACTTTTTATAAGAATATATCTAGCTGTGTCTTTAACAATGGTTTCGCCACACCTTTTTTGCAACTTAAACGAGGTGTCCGCCAAGGTAACCCTCTGTCACCATATCTTTTTATAATTGCCCTCGAATTATTAGCAATTAACATCCGAAACAATGACCAAATAAGAGGCATTAAGGTTGATGGAAATGAGATTAAACTAGTGATCTTTGCCGACGACATGACAACTTTCGTGCGTGACACAGTTTCATTCTCTCATCTAATCAACACTGTGGAACAATTCACAAGTTATTCAGGATTAAAAATGAATCATGAAAAGACGGAGATAATGCCCCTGGGAAATATGACATTTAGTCCAGTAAACGAAGCAATTTTTTTAGGTGAGGTTCGACAAAATTTGTAACACAGCCCAGTCACCTTAAATCGGTTTATATGCGTCCAAATAGTGCACACATAAAAATCCACCGGAATCCGACCATGGCAACCTCTTTATTTCGACCATCGAAAATCCAAGATGGCCGCCAAAATGCGTAAAAATATAAAATTGATCTTTCTTGTCCAAACAAATCTCAATCCAACTAAAATTCATAACTCCAAGTAAGAACAGGGGTGCCATTGGAGTCTTCAGACCCCGAGAACTTCTAGTAAAGCCGAGATAAAAGGAAAAAATGCGTTGTTTTTTCTCTTTATTCTCTTAATTCAATCTTAAAAAAATCTGATTAAAAGCCAAAGGCAGTAATATTTAATAATGATTGAATTAATACAAAGAATAGTATTTTAAAAGTATCCTGGATATATTTTTACGGATGTCAATTAAATATGAGCCAACGAGTCAGCGGTAGCATTATGGGTCAGCGGTATGTGTCAGTATTATGGGTCAGCGGTATATCAGTTGGAGCTCATGCTTCACTGTTCGATCTGCAAGTTTTCAGCAAAAGCGTGGAAAAATCCAATTGGTAAGTGCTGAAAAATCATTCTAATCTGCTCTAAAGACTGCTTTTCATATCAATTAATCTTTGTTTATCGATAGAAACAGCTTTTTTCTTGTTTCTTGTCGTTTCTGATTCATTTTGATATTGTGTGCCAGTGACAGCGTCTTGTGTCGAATTGCACGAATTTGACGACTTTCATATTAGCTGACTTCTACATCTAAAAATAAAGTAACTGAATTTCTGATAGAGCCAAACAATTCTTCTGTCATTGAACTGCCATTTCCTAGTAAATGGCAATGTACAAGCCTGTTAAGTACAGTAATCTTTAACAAGATCGCCATTTTTAAAGGATCGCAAAAACCAAAAGAAAATCCGTACAGCTTGCAGCACACAGCCTTTTTCTAGTTTTTCTCTTTTTCTGTTTTCTATTTTTTTTATGAATGTTTTAAATCGTAAATTAAGAGAGTGATACTTTTTTATTCAAGGAAGTTTGGGGTTGAAATGGATATTATCGTTTTATTTCAGGCTTTCGTCTCAAAATCAATTGATGATGTCTTTGTCTAGTAATGCATCTGTCGAAGCCCCGTGCATACTGTGTGATGTAAAAATAAACCTTAAAGAACGAAATCATGCGTGTGTGGGGATTAAAGGCCTGGAAACTATAAATAACTTTTCTGTAAAGCAATTTACCTATTTTCGAGTTCGATGGAAGCGAACTTTATGTACATACCGACTGTCGAAAGAGGCATACAAATACTAGACGGTATGAGCAGAAAAAACGAAAGAGAGAAGATGAATCTACTGATGTTGGACCAACACTTCGTTCAGAAAGAGGCAGTTTTTCATTCCGTACTGATTGCTGCTTATGCGGAAGGTTTATCGATAAAGCTAAAGCAAAACGATTCCCTGGAAACCTCGATTACGAGTATAGCCGTGTTATGTCCCTAGAAATAAAGAAAACCCTGGAAAAAAAGTGTGAAGAACGTAGAAAAGGCGAAGCAGATGAGTGGGCTGAGCAGGTGTTTCATCGGTTGGCATGCATCAGTGACCTTCCGGCAGAAGAAGCCATCTACCATAGAAAGTGTTTCCAGTATTTCGTTGGTGGTAGAGATTTTTCGATGTTGTGCGGCTTGACAAATGGAGAGCCGCCAAAGAAGCGAGGACGTCGAAGTGTAGTAGAAGACGAAAGCAATAACTCTGCGTTTCAGCACGTGCTTGAGTATCTAGAAAAAAACGATGACGAGACGGTCACCCTAGACGAGCTCTATGGAATAATGAAAGATGAAGCAGGAGATGATGGTGTGTATTCAAAGAGAACACTACAGCGACAGTTGGAGACACATTACAGAGACAGGGTAACAATTATATCAGTGAAACAACAACCACTTATAGTCACACTCAATAACAACGTTAACAAAATTATCCATGATGCGCATAAGAAAACGGAGAGCTGGAAAGATGTTGATACTTTGATTGATATCGTCAGTGAGTACATAAGAAATGACATAAAAAATGCAGAAAAACACTCCCAAGTATACCCAGACACAGATGATATTAAGTCCGTGGATCACAATCTCTCTGTCTTACCAGCATCCCTCCGTAGGCTTCTTGGTGGAATAATTAAAAGCAAGAATGCTGACTTACAAACGGCATCTATTGGCCAAGCCATTATGAGCGCCACGTGTCCAAGAGGCTTCCTATCTCCTCTACAAGTTGGTCTGTGTGTGACATTAGACCACAAGTATGGGCGCCGTGATCTTATTGATCTTCTTAGTAAATTTGGTTTCTGCGCATCATATTCTGAAGCCACCCTTTACAAGAAAAATGCGGCCATAGCGCAAGGGGTGGGCGTAGAGGAAGTTGCAGAGAACGCGGTCCTTCATTTGATAGCAGACAACGTGGACCACAACGGAAATACACTAAATGGCGAGAACGTCATTCACATGATGGGACAGATGGGAGCAGTTACCCCAGCGGTAGCCCATAGGAAGCATATTGCAAGAAACAAGATCTCACTTGAAGAAATCAAGAGAATAGGCCATCATAATATCATTTTCCAACGGGATCCCAAAGGAGCTCTCCAGCGCTTGAAATATCCCACCATCCGTCTGCTAGCGGAAGATATCGAGAACACCAAGCTGGATATCCTATGGCAGGTGTCTATGCACATATCTCAGCCTCGCCCTCTATGGTCGGGGTATATGCAGGTCTTGCACCATGAGATGCGCAACCCAGGGAAAAGTACTCAGCTCTTCTTACCGATGATAGACCTGCCGCCGAGTAGCCCTACATGCGTGCGCTCGACATTGGAGTATCTATGTGACGTAGCAGATCAACAAGGAGTTACACCTATTATCACTTTTGACCAGCAGCTGTACTGGATCGCACTCATGATCATTGAAGACCAGCCAAACAACAGCCGTCTGCGACGCATTGTGTTACTGCTTGGAGGATTTCACACGCAGATGAGTTTTTTAGGCGCGGTTGGGTCGATTATGGATGGCTCTGGTCTGAAGGAAATGTTGACACAGGTGTATGCAGAAGGATCTGTCGACAAGATGTTAAGCGGTAAAGCAGTCGCGCGGGCAGTACGAGGTTACCTACTCATCGATAGTGCTCTCAACATAATCGCAACATCAGCTGCCCTCCGACTCCCTCTACCCTTCCTAACAGGTACACATTTAAATATTTCCTCTTCTATCATACTTGATAATACAAAATGATATTAACAAAAACTTGATCCATTTTCTAGACAACGCCGTTCCTCCTAGTACCGTGACTGGTCCGTCAGCTCCTCCCAGCAGTACCGTTGTTGGTCCATCAGCCCCTCCCAGCAGTACCGTTGTTGGTCCGTCAGCCCCTCCCAGCACTACCGTTGTTGGTCCAGTGCCTCCTAGTACCCCTTTAGGTAAGTTGAAAAAAGGAAATAATTATGAAGAATGTTACCCGATATTAAAGTTTATTAACACTGCTTTTGCCCTTTCAGATGACGAAGATAATACCGCTCTCGTTGCGCGTATAGGCCTTCTGGTCAAAGCTGTCCAAGAGAAGAAATTAAGCCTGTATGAAGCCCTTGAGAGTAGTGCCGTTACAAAAATCAAGTCTGCCATTGACAGCTGGCGAGATATTATGGAACATAACCATCAAACCGCGAAATTATGGCTTCAGTACCAAAGGATGATCCAAATTCTGAGATCGTTTCTTCGTTCAATCAGAACGGGAGATTGGAAGTTGTACCTCAAAAGCTTGTGTGATATGCATCCGTATCTTGCAGCTGCCGGTCATAACAACTACACAAAGTCCCTGGCACTGTTTATCCCAAGAATGCAGGATCTTGAGCGTACTCACCCTGAAGTAAACAGAGCATTTATGAGTGGCTTATTTCCCGTGAGAAGAACAGAGGGCGCGTGGTGTGGGATGTTTACTGACTTGTTTATCGAGCAAGTTCTGATGGCCGGACTCAAGACAAGTGGCGGGCTGACGCGTGGACGTGGATTCAATGAAAGTACCCGTCTCCTTTTCCTTCTTTCAAGGCCAATATGCTCAGAGATAAGCCAGTGCGTATTCGAAATTGCCGGATTATCACCAGATGATGAAAATGGCCATCGTGACCTGACAGGTTACCGAATTAACAGGGACATGTCTGACATAAGAAACCTGGTAGAGGTTTTCAACGAGCGCAGCGTATTCAACACGTCCTTCACGAAACTTGTAAGCTTATCGACTGGACTAAATGCCGACGACTCCGTGAATGCTGATGATGCAAAGTCGGTCGGAGCTAAAATTCTGCAGTCAATGGTTGGTGAGACGGTATCTGCGTATTCGTTTTCACAGAAGAATCAAGTCAAGACCCTTGCCTCTGCTGTATACGTGAAAACGCCCTCTGGAGGACAAATAGAGCTGGATCCACAACACTTGTATCAGCGCCTTCTTCTCATGTGTGTCGGAGACATCCCTCTTTCTGAATTACTCGGCTACGAACTGTGCTCTCTACCAGCCGCTCTTTTTGACAACTACATGCGCATGAGAACCGGCGACAAAGCAGAGCTAATTCACCATTTAGTCAAGCTCGTCCCTGAAAGTGTTGTTTCAACACTCCCCAGTACAGGCCTGCGGTATGTCATCGACGGAGGAGGGCTGCTACACAAGTTCGCATGGCCAAAGAATTCCACTTACGCTGAAATATGCACTCTGTACGTTCGACATGTGAGTAGCAGCTACGCCAATGTCACGGTGGTTTTTGATGGATACCATGGCCCCAGTGCAAAGGATGAAGCCCATCGCCGTCGATCAAGCAACGACGTTGGCGCAAAAGTGTCTGTCACCAAAGAAATGCGCCTGACGATGTCCAAGAAAGCTTTCCTTGGGAATTCCTCCAACAAACAGGCCCTCATCTACCTCCTCGCTGACGAAATGAGTCGAGCTGGAATCCATGTTGAGCACGCCACAGGAGATGCGGACTACAAGATTTGCCAGAGGGCTTGTGCGTATGCCCTAGGAAGTCCAGTAGCTGTCGTTGCAGAAGACTCTGATGTTTTCCAGTTGCTAGTTCACCACACAGATCCTGCTGCTAGTGATGTATACATGGTCGCTGCAAAACGAACTGTCTGCGCTAGCACCATCAAGCGCAGAGTGGATGTTCAGCTGTCAGAGTCACTTCTTTTTCTACATGCTGTTAGCGGTTGTGATACAACCTCAAGGCCACATGGAATCGGGAAAGTGGGGATTCTGAAGAAATATGCTGCCCTGGCAGAAAGTGCTGCAACGTTTATGGCAAGCGAGTCTTCAAAAGTGGCCCTAGAAACAGCTGGCGAAAGGGCCGTACTCATCATGTATGGAAGCCAAGTAGATGATTTGAAAACTGCAAGGCTTCAAAGGTTTCAAACGAAAGTGGCCACAGCAGCTGGATATGTACCACCAGAGAAGCTTCCGCCGACATCAGACGTTGCCCGATTTCACAGTCGCCGTGTCTTTCTCCAGGTACAAGCATGGAAAGGGAACGATCTTCCTCCCGAGGAGTGGGGATGGGCGAGATCCTCAGCCGGCCTTGTTCCTGTGCAGATGTCAGAGCCAGCAGCCCCAGCGCAGCTCCTGCGAAACATCAGATGTAATTGTGGTGGCAGATGTGATACACGATCTTGCACCTGCTTCAAGAACGGCCTTCAGTGTACTCCAGCGTGCGGCCAATGTAAGGGCATTGCGTGCCTAAACTCTCCACAAGTGGATCGTGAGGATTTTGATGATGCTGCTGATGATGATTTCTGAGACAACTGACACTGCAAACAATAATTGCTACGTGAACTTTAATTTCTTGTAGATTTATAAGTAGAATTACGAGTAGTGCAAACATATCAAATTTTGCCACATCCGAAAGAAAAAAAGGGAATGAGTTTCGTCAAGGAAGAGCTGCGGTACGATTTACTGGCTCACTTTTATAAAGCCCGCAAGAAACACATTTTAGTTAAGCAACAAAACGCATTTCCAGTGTCTTTACGGTCCTTTTTTATACGAGTGTGATTTTTGGAGAATTGATCACATCGAAAACTAGGAGCTGTGTCCTTGTAAATGGGTTTTATTGCTTTTATAAAATGATTTTACGCATGAAAAATAATGTTTAATAATCTAAGTATCTAGTATTTGGTATTTATTTGCTTTTCTGTGGAAAATGGTGCCTAATACATATCTAAATCAGCTTGACGGCGGCCATCTTGGATTTGGTGGCCATCTTGGATTTAACAACTTTAACAAAAATATGTTTTGCAAGCTCAGATTTCGATTCAATGCCGGTTTTACATGTATTGATAGGCAATAAACATGCCTAGAGGCTTAACTCCACCAAGTGTAATTGTGTAACTGTTTTATTTTGGTTTTTGTTCAAAAATGGCGGCCATCTTGGATTTGGTGGCCATCTTGGATTTTCGATGGTCGAAATAAAGAGGTTGCCATGGTCGGATTCGGGTGGATTTTTATGTGTGCACTATTTAGACGCATATAAACAGATTTAAGGTGAATGGGCTTTGTTACAAATTTTGTCGAACCTAAGTCATTGGTTTACTGGACTAATTGGAACCAACGGAAGTAGGCGTGAATGAGTTAAGTAGTATTGTCAAAATTCTGGGGGTACATTTTACCTATAATCACCAGAGTTTTTGTGAAAATAATTTTGAATCTATTGAGAAATCTTTAAAAGAATTGCTACAAAGCTGGTCTTGGAGAGGTCTTACGTTGATTGGAAGGATTCAAGTGATCAAATCCTTTGCCATACCGAAAATCCTTTATCGTGTTGCATTGGTCTCGTGTAAAAAATCAGATTTTGTCAAAAAAATCAATGAGTTACTATATTCTTTTATTTGGAAGGGTAAAGACAAAGTTAAGCGTACAGCCTTGATAAATTCTATCGAGGAAGGAGGTTTGACAATGCCAGATATTGCATCTATGATTTCAACTCAGAGAATATTGTGTATCAAGAAATATTTGGACAGCTATCCAGCAGGCTGGAAATTTTTTCTTAATTTTTATTTGAAGAACGTTGGGGGCAAGTTTTTGTTTCACTGCAACTTTGATTATAAGAAACTACCAGTTACTGTTCCTGAGTTTTATAGAATGTATCCAAACCTGGTCCTCATTAAATGAAAATAATCCCAGTACAACAAAGGATGTCGTGAATCAGATCCTCTGGAATAATAGGTTTATTTGCATTGGCAAAAATTCAGTATATAACAGAAGGAAAAGTAGTGTGGGTCTAAACAAGATTGGCGACCTTTACGACGATGCAGGGTTGCTAGTTTTCAACATGGAGCCTCTGAGATCTCTTCTATCCCCCTACGACATGTATTTATTGATCAGTATGCTGGACACCATGCCTCTGGAATGGCGGAACTTGTTAAATGGCAGTAAATCATCTATAGCTCACCTAACCTCTCCCTTTGAGCCTAACTCTTTTTATATAACTCACGAAAATGACATAATCCCACTTGTAAAAGTTCAGTCGAAATCACTTTATAACAAATTCGTCTCAAAAGTTTGCACTAAACCTACTGCTAGGAAGAAATATGAAGAAAGCTTTAACACCGAAGAGTCTCAATTAGATTGGAAAAAAATTTATCTAACACCTATCAGAGCAACACTAAGCACAAACTGCGGGAATTTCAGTATAAGATACTTAATAGAATCTTATATACAAATGACATGCTTTTTAAGTTTAAGAAAATCGAGTCCCCTCTATGCTATTTCTGCGAAAATGATATAGAAACCATAGAGCATTTTCTTTTCCTCTGCCCGAAAGTTCAAGTTTTTTGGAATGAAGTATGCTCTACTTTCGGAGAAAAATTGAAGTGGAGCAGATCTCTTCACATAAAAGATATCTTTTTTGGATGCCAAGACCTAAAAACTCACAATACCTTGACAAATTACATTATGCTGGAAAGCAAATTCTTTCTGTATCGCTGCAAACTAAACAAAACTCCCTTATCTATTCAGCATTTAACAGAAAAAATTAAGAATACATATTGCATAGAACGTTCTATTGCGAGAGAAAATAATAAAATTGGTTTTCATTATGAAAAGTGGGAACCTCTACTCCCACTTATCTTTCCTTGATTAGTTGTTGTCACATTTTTAAATTATACTGCAATCTATACGTCACAATGCTGTAATATACCTAAGTTTTTTTTGGCCTTTGTAAACCTTGTTTATTTTGTAACCTGTAACCCTTTAATTAAAATTAGCTATGTTAAATTGTATGTCCTGTAAACATGTAAATTGTAACTTTTCTGTCCGTAAATAATTGTATTTCCTATATTTGTGCTGTATATTTCTTTTCTGCTGAAATTGTCTGTTAAGCTTTATAAAACAATAAACAAATAAAATACCAAAAAAAAAAAAACAATCAAAGTCGAAATCTCGCTGTGAATTGGTGACATCAGGCTCCCCTTATAGATCTAAATCAAGTCATGCTTCCGGAAAAAGCTCAAGTCGCTTGATCAGATTAGAAGCCACCGCAAGAACCGCAAGATTAAGGCAGAAATAATCTTTTTAGAGCGTGACAGCGAAATTTGAAGCATCCAGTTGATGAAAGATATCGCTATCGCCGAAGCAGAAGTAAAGGCCATTAAAGAGACTTAAGAACAAGAGAAGCTAGCGGAAGAAAAACCAAGGTCGTTGATTAAATTAGACCCGAGCACATCACCGTTTATTCCAAAGTCGCCACATGGTTCACCACAGGAAAACTGAGTTGATGAAAAACTGATCATTCAAAGGGAAGGCGACCACATTGACACTAAACTGATTCTTTGCACACCTTATCCTTAAAGGGAACTAATTAACCTGCAAACCAAGCACACTAAACTTAGCTCACTTCTGATACAACAACAGAGAAAAATAGACTTGCCAGCTAAGGAACCCCCTGTGTTTTCCGGAAATGCATTCAATTATCCCGCATTTATCACAGGCTTTGACTCAATAACCTCAGAAAATGTGTGATTGAATAAAGATCACCTGTATTTCCTAAACAGATACACCGACGACAAGGCCAATGAGGTCGTCAAGGGATTCTTACCAGTAAATTCGGAACACACTTACACAGAAGCATGGTAACTCTTAGATCAGTGATTTGGCAATCCAATCTACGTCGCTGAGGCGTGTAAGTCACGACTCCATAATTGGCCGCAGATTAGAGACGGAGATAGCACTGGGCTACAAGCGTTTTCGGATTTTTTACTTCATTACCAGGCCGTGAAGATTGTGGGATCGATTAGCGAATTGGACTCAAATCAGAACTTAATTCAAGTAAGCGCCAAACTCCCGTCGTATTCTGGAGTAAAGTGGTGTGGTCACACTCGTGAAACCCGAAGAAAATCAGGTCTGAAGGCGATAACATTCAGCGAATTTGTCCGGTACGTAAGGGTGAATCAAAATTGGCAAATGAGC